>OOFJ01110764.1:0-16384 GCA_900323375.1 Benthosema glaciale
CACACACACACACACACACAAACACACACACACACACACACACACACACAAACACACACACACACACACACACACACACACACACACACACACACAAATTGAACAAAGTTCTTTGGGGCAACAACAATGTGACATTCTAGGTATCGCCGTTGCATTCCAGTTGCGTAACTGCTCTTTCAGAAAGCATGTTTTCTCCTTGTTTGCTGTTCTCTGTCTGAGGGCACATAATTCAACGTGACAGCGGTGGCCCTCCTCATGAATTTTTGGGGTCATCATCGACCACAATAGATTTGCTGCCGTAAGTCTGGAAGCAAGACATTCTAACCTACTTAGTTATAGCAGGTTCTTCCGTTCTGCGTGTTGACAAATGAATTGTCGTTATCCTCACTGACAGCAGGATTTGTTGCAGGCTCACAGTTGGCGAAATCCACCTTTTCTACAGTAGGTGTAGTGTAGGCTACTATATTTTCAATCTCTATCCTGGGAAGGTTTGCTCAGCATGCATACTGTTTCCGCAGCATCCTCTTATGGAGCTAGCAACAATGCTCATATAGAAACTACTCATTAGAAGTTATACTGCTATACTTTCTGTTAGTTAATTTAATGACCTAAGAGATATTCACGTCAATGACATGGGCTCCCCCGTGGGCTCCCCCGTGGGGTCCCCCATGGGGGCCTAATACTGGAGCTGGCACCACCCCATACACCAAATCTACTCTGCTGTAGAAGGATCCGCTATATTTACCAGAACGTTTTCTTATTCTGACCTGCCCAGAAAAAGGACGCTAAGAGGCATCGATGTACGAAAAAGGATAGTCATTTTGTATTTTAAAGCAAAATGCTCAAAAGCTGGATGGGGGAAGAGTGAATTTCATTCACCGTCCTCACTCAAGCATATAGAGTGCAGAGTCTGTGTAGACCATATTCACATGGATGAAATATGGTCTATTCCCAGCTACGCAGTTCCATACCCATTATAAGCTATCCTTTTCTTAAAACCATTACACTAGCTGTATGTATATACCTATGTCCAATGGATACCATTGATAATGTTTTACTTTGCCGTATTTTATATTTGATGTAAAAGCACCTATAGAATGTTGATAGAACACATATCGCACCTTTAACAGGGTTTGCTGAAAAGCCATAAGCAAAGTGAGTAGTACCCTCTGAAGGACTATATGGAAGGGGACATCTTTACCTGGCAGAAGGATGACACTGTGGATTATGAGGCTTTCCCTGAAGGTATAATTATATATTTTATACATGGTATACTATTTGTTGTATATTGTCACAATCTGTGAAATGTGCTGTGTTTTTCATGTGTTCCTTGTGTTCTAGTCATAGTTGTGTGTGTGTCCTCCTGTGTCCCGTTATCCCTGTGCCTTTTTTTATACAGCCCAGTTCTTTCAGTTCCGCGTTGTCAGATATGTAGGCTAGTAAGTCACCAGTGTTCTGTTCCTTTTTGAGTTTTGTTATTAAATTCTGCTCCTCTCCTCTATCTGTCTGCACTTGGGTCATAATTAAGCCTCCTGCCTAGCACATGTGACAGACAGTATAATAGACTACAGTATGAACAAATATATACCGGTAGGCTATACATGAAGCTAGGCTTATGTCACTATTTTCACCCATGTTCAACCACTCGCTTAGTTAAATGTTAAATATCTCATTCACAACTTTTGAATGCATTTACAAGTTTTAATGTGTCAAAGTGTTGTGATTAGATTTTAGCATTGGCTATTAAAAAATGGCAGATACTTTCTATGTTGGTTTAATAAATAATAATACAAAAATGGGTGGTTCTATTATGCACTGTATATTGCAACTGAACAAATGTGAACTCTCAGAGCCTCAATAGAAACAAACAAAATATGGCAGAATCTCACAGGCCTGCACCTCTACTCTTTTGAAGGATAAAGGCACGTATATTGCTCAAAACAAGGCAAAAACAACGAACGTACTGTAGCCTATTTGCATTGTGTGTTCTGTTCATACACAGGAGAGAAGAGGAAAATCATCCAGCCAACATCCTTACAAGACCCAAAGCTTCAAACACTGAAGGAAGTACGTTTTTCTTTTTTTAATCCTTCTGCTTCAATGACAAAGTGTCGTGCCATGTGATGCTCGACAAATAAAAATGTCAAGTCAACTGATAAATATTTACGCAGCATGATGTCACTTGACACTTTGTCGCTGACTCATCGTGATTTATTGTCTTTTTAATATACTGTCGTTGTCGGGCAGGAACCTCTATCTAGGCCTATATGTCCATCTTAACCTTTTAACGTGTTACAAAAAGGTAGCAAAACTAGCAGATGTATCACATTCGCGTCTTTAGATCTGCAATTATTTGCTATTTTTTTATTTGAATTCTGACTGTATAAAGGTTTAAACCTGACACAACATATATCTATTTTATCTTTTCCTTGCGTGTTTCATGAATCTTTCATTGCAATAAAAAGTCCATTAGGATAATATGCTACTATAGATATCTCTCTGTGTCTGTGTCTTGGGTAATAGTTACTTGTGAGGTGATTGCTACATGGAAAGTACATTACAAAGCCTACCTATTATGTTTTTGTTGAGGAAAATGAATAATTTCTCAAGCACAGTAGATAGGAGTGGAAGGCTCATATATAGGAGCATTAAGGCACATCTGACTGGTGTCCAAATGATTTGAATGAACGAATAAATAAAAGATTGCCGGCTTAAGCTTGCTTCTTTAAATGCAGTTTATATAGTAAAAGTAAATAGATCATGCATTGCAGATAATCTTTTTTGGAAAATAATTAAGATTTTGTTCTATAGGGAAAGAAAATAATATAATCTTTTCTTAAGACGAGCAAAAAATAAAATATAAATATCTTCCCCTCTCTATTGTATACTCAAGAGACAAGTACATTAAGTAAAGAATAGATGAAAGTGAACAGTGCCCAATAGGCGATCTAGCACCTCATAACTTGTTGCGATGCAATGTGTTGTGAATTAGTAGAGCTATTTTCAGCATATGCAACACTTTGATATTCACACACAACGTGAGTTTGAAACTATGACCAATGTCGAAAATACCTATTGGGAGAAATATAACAATGTGCAAACACAGCAGCAAGATTTGTGAACTGTTGTGGCAAAAGAAGGTTAGCCAATGGAATACAACCACCCTAAGGATTACTATCTGTAGCAAGTAGACCGTTGGACCTTGCCCATGTAAACAGCGATGCTGCATTTAAACAGACACTAAACCTGAGTTTTTATGTACTATATAGTCTTGAGAAAAAAAGCTGCTATTTGTCCCCAAGAAACTACGAAAAATTGCTGCTATTTGTTAAAAAAAAAGCTCTATACCCGTTGTGCATAACAATGCAATGTGACATAACTCTGTTTACAAAACGCTGCACCCCCTCCAACTGTATATACTTTCCCCATTTTTAACTGTTTTTATTGTATTGTATTTGTGACACTTGCTTTGGCAATGTAAACGTTTGTTTTCTCATGCCAATAAAGCTCCTTTGAATTGAATTGATATGACATTGATGACGTACATAAACTGAGCCTAATTGTCTTCCCAGGCATTGATTGTGTGGCTTAACAGAACTCTGAAACCAGAGCACATCGTGGTGCAAAGTGTGGAAGAGGACCTCTACGATGGACTAGTGCTCCATCACCTGCTGGGTGATTATATTCACACACACATACACCTGCACGTCGCACGCACGCACGCACGCGTCATGGCTTTCGCTCCCTATACAAACACATAATGGATTGGCAACAAGTAACATGATTACACCACACAACCAGAGATGATAATCACACATAAATCCCCACTATACGTGTCCCCCAAAGAAAATATAACAACACTATATAACGCAGCGATAAAACAATATAAATGTGTGTGCTGCCCCTGAGGCATGCTGATAGAAGTCTGACAGAACCACTGCTGTGTGTGTACTTTGTGTTGCTGTGCAGGTAGGCTAGCCGGTGTGAAGCTCCCTGTGGAGGAGATAGCAGTGACCAGCGCTGCTCAGCTCCACAAGCTGCAGGTGATTGTGCAGGAGGTGAACAAGCAGCTGGACCTGAAAGACAGCTCACTCATCAAGTGGAACGTTAAGCGTGAGTAACTCTTTGGATACTTCAACCACTTAAAAGAACCCTTCTATACAAGGGGTCTTCAACAGGGGGTATACGGGACCCCTAGTGGTTCCCAAACTATTTCATGTCAAGGACCCCCAAATTGACATTCATTAGCCCGCGGACCCTCATTTCCAAAACATATGCCAGGAGACCCTCCATAAGAGAAGATTTTTAGCAATGATTTCAACTATTTTCATTTCAAGGACCCCCCATTTTGACATGCATTAGTCTACGGAGTACGGACCCCCCATTTAATGGCATTTCTAGCTCTAGGACCCCCAATTTATATTGTAAAACCACTGTTATTTTAACTCTGAGAGTGTATTTTACTATTTTTGTATAATTTTGGTTCCTAATTATCTTCTGAGGGGAGTCAGGGGGAACATTAGCCAAAAATAGTTACAAGATGTTTGGTGTAGAAAGGAACAAGAGCTAACTACAGAGCCAATGGTCAAGTTTAGTATTGAAACTGTGGTGAAAGTGTCAATTAGACATTAACATGAATTAATGGAGAAGCTAATCATAAAAAAACTATGAAATCTATGAAAAAGTTGAATCTGCAACACAGTTTTATGGCCTTAAGGGTCCTTAATGGCCTGAATAACGTTGAAGACACCTGCTCTATAATTAGAATGTTGAGTTGCAACTGGATGCACTCCTTCACCAAATCTTTCAAAATTAGGTCAGGTAGAGGGATTCCCCAGTTCAAATGATTATTTTGATAGCCTGAAAAGGTTGAGATGAGAACCACTAGCGTAGCCTATACTTGTTTACAATTCCGGTTCATAATAGTTTTGTCTGATTGGCTCAGAGTCTGCTACAGATATGAACGTACACACACACACACGCATGCACGCATGCACGCATGCACGCACACCGCTTCCATAGTGTGCTTCCGGGTCTAGACGAGGTCTGGCGGTGCCAGTGTCTGTGGCTTCCTTTTGTGAATCTGATATGATAATGATATCATAATTGACGATGGAGGTAAGCAGCTTCTGGTGTTTCCATCATGCAAACCTTTTGCTTTCTTGCTGCATCTATTTTGTCTAGGTATACTTTGGATGATTTGATTCGTATAGCAAGGCTATGGGCAAAAATACAATAACAAGCACAGACTGATTCACAGTCATATATACACACCCTCTTTTAGGTGGCTCTGCCTCCTACAGAGCCACCTAGCTGGTAAACAGCCACCTCATGTGATCAATTAATCCATCTATAATCTGATCCACGTGTTTCTGCTCATGAATAAAAACACATATTGACATCAGAATCACCATAGGCACCAATAGTTCCACTCCATATATTAATCGCTTAAAGGGGAATTTTGTGTGACTGGCATCCATCCACACTTAACCAGCAGGGTACTTGGCTGGTAATCCAAACCTGCCTTTGTTTCCAAATACAGGCTTCTAAAACATTATTTCTGTGAGATATCTATAGCTCTGACGTCCCATGGGAGTGCTGTGCTGCTGGGAAAGGGTGGGGGTTCTTCTGTTCAGAGTTGTTTAACGGAGGAGCGTCTTTAGCATTTACCACTATTTCCAGACACGCGCCACAGAATATTCTCCTCAGTTCAAGCTTATCATTTCATCATATCACAGCATCATATCAAGCCTGTATAGTTTGGCTGCACAAGTCTTTGCATTTTGTGTGTGCATAACTTCCTCTTCCTCTTGCTGTGTTGCCAGATAAACAAGAGAAACAAGTGGCCAGGTCTATGTAAACAAGCACAAAATGAAAATAGCAGATCTACAAGCTCTCTGCAGTGACACATTGTGAGGTTGTACATCTGTTATTTACAAAGAATATTGAGAATACGTTGACATGTTTTGAATATATATTTTTTAACATTTTAACAAAAATGGCACAAAATATGTTCAGGTGGATGTCCGCGCCGCAGACAATTACATAATAATCTGGGATTCCTTAACGTGAAGAAATGTGGAAACCACTGGTTTAAACAACACTAGCAAGCCCAAATAAGCAACTATACTGTACACAACCAGCAACCACCAATAGTTTATTTGCAAGCAACTTTACAGAAAAAGCAAGGTCGCTTATAATAAGCAGTCATCACTCGCTGAAGAAAGTGAAGCACGCCCAAAAGGAGAGCCCAGTACCTTCCTGCCGAAACGGCAGTTTTGGAATATTTATTAAACATTTCAACGACACAAATCTTGCATGAGGGTCCCCGGCACAACATCTTTTCAGATCGGGGTCCTCTACCAAATACAGTATAAAATATAAAATAGGTTGATTAACATGTGGTGATCACAGATAATTCAGCATATAATCAGAATTCTTTGTGCAGGCAGCATTTTTTGTGTTCTGCACCTTGGGCTTGTCTAACTTTTCAATATTTCCTCTACACCACGTCCTTGACTTGAAAATGTTTGAGGACCATTGTACTCAAAAGACACAAAAAAGACAGCCATTAAAGTTTCTAATGGTGTTCTTTGTTCCATAGAACAGAACTTTGAAAGGCTATATCACATTCTAAACAATTGAGTTTTTCTTTTCGCAGTTTGCCAAAATGGTTGTTTCAGAATTACAATTGCTCCCTGCACTATTATTTCCCCCCGACTTGCCGAGATGGTTTGTTGAAATGAGTGAGTAAGAACTGGACAGCCCTGCACTGCACCTGCACATCCCCCGACCTCTTTTATGCTTAACATTGTGGCTGATTGGAAGCAAATTGCATCCACAGTGTTTCATTCTGAAAGAGCTTTCTATAGAAGGTTAATGTAGCTGTAGCATTAGAAGTTCTATTCACTGGAACAAAGGGCACTAATCAAAACACTAGGCTGTCCATGGCATTGGCTATTTGTTATATGCAAAGTGTCTCCATAGTCAAGTTGTGCTTCCATCTTGAAAATTATTGGTTTTCATTATCACAGTGATAATACGCAACTCCCAATACTTTATTGTATTATTTTTTCCCCTATATACACCAAATCTGTCCAAAAATAACCTACAAGCTCTGACATGGTTACTGTGTGTATTCATTATTTTATTTTTTCCTGCATAATGCAAGCTTTGTTGATGGTGCATAGTGTGCTGTTGTGTATACTGTTGATAGATGTGCTGCCTTTTGTGGCTGAAGTTCCCTCGCAGAATCAATATTATTTTAATTTAACCTTTATTTAACCAGTAAAAAAACACATTGAAACTAACGTCTGCCAGTACCAACAAATAAAGGACAATATGCCCATGACAATCCTTTTAAAACTCACCACGGGAATCACAGAAGCCAGTTTGAGTCTGTTTTGTACTATAGGTCATTTTCCACACATCAGTTTTGATTGTGGGTACGACATCTCAGATCCATCTTTGATCTGAGATGGAGACAAGCTTGAATAAAGAGCAAATGTAAGATGGAACGTTACTGAGAATGGCTTTGAAAGTGAGCACAGCGTGCCGCATTGCGCTGTGAGCTTTGAGATCTGGTATCTGAATGTTCCGCCAGGGAATAGGGATGGAAGGAAGGTTTCATGCAGGCAAAGAATTCCGTTGGGCTTTTGTAGCCAGGTTGTTCATGATGGTGGAGAGAAAAAGATAGCTCAACCACGCCACCCAGCGGTTTCGGATGTTATCAGCCCTCATTAAGACCATGTAATGCAGCCATTGTCCGACGGTGGTCGCGTTGTCCAACAGTAACCCTAATACTAACCATAACGACAGTCTTAAAGAGTGCCGTGATTTTTTTCCCCTCCTAAAACATGATCATCAGGTACTATGATTATACTAGGAGGAAGATTTATTTCAAAAAAGTGTATAGAAAGTGTTAAAATTATGTTTTTATGTGGCCACACCCACCAGTTCATTAGGTATGCATGGTTTTCACCTTAGCACCGCCCCACCTGAACTTAAGCCTTCCCCACAGCTGTTCTTGTATGATATTGTGGGAGGGGTTACGGGTTGTGATGTCACTAAAATGACAGTAATAAGAAGAAACCAAAAATACACAGGGAACACATATTTAAATATTATACCTGGGGGTGTATTAGGGTAATGTTAACTCCATAGACACATGCAAAACAGAAAAAGTACAAAAATCATGGCACTCCATCTTTAACTGTCTGCCGACAGTAAGTAAACATGAAGTGAACTTGTTGTATTTCAAAATATTTCAGTTTTACGTTGTTTTCATGCAGTTATTTCTGCGTTTCCTATAGTGGCCTAAACGCAGTAAGCAGTATAGGAAATGTCCATATTCCTCCATTGCATGGTCTGATAAGGAACATATTTTGGTCATTATCGGTTGATAACATTCGAAGCGGGTGGAAGTTGGAGGTTATGTTGGAGGTTCTGAAGAATGCTCCAGTTTATGTTTCTCAATTGAGATGCTTGTTGTTTGCTGTATTTTTGTCATAAAATATATTTCTGGATGACTGGTGTTGTATTGTTTCCTTTTGGTTTAGGATAACCGTTTTCTGTCCAAGGAAGTGATTTATTATTATTTTTGTACTGTAAGTAGAAAATCAAGATGCAGATCGAGGTTCATTATGTCTGAAGCCTAGTTGTTGGAGTATTTGGATGGAAATCAACCAGCTATTATTTCCTGGCTATATATCAGTGGGTTTTTGATGGATAGCATAGCACCATTCATCCCCATCTGTTTTTTTTTTTTTTTTTTTTTAATTTTCTAGTAAATTATTTTGTGTTTTGCTTTTACTGTATTGCAAACACTGTGTAGTTTTGGGCTCTTAGCTATAGAATTAAAATTCTACATATTGTTCACATTGCATGAAGAAAATTAGATTGTCTATGTGGCTCCCAAACCATTTTATGTTGTGATGGTGATATAATTTTAGGAAAGTACATCCTGTAGGTCACGCCCATGAGCCTTTAGGTTAGAAGACTCTTTATAAACAACGTCTAAGATTCACGTCATCATTACAATTATCTTGCAGTATCGGAAGAACTTTAGGGAACCTAAACATAAGTGTCAGGAGTACTTGCAAGTTGACACTCGACAGATGTGCAGTTCTAGTTGTGAATTATTTTTATTCCATAAATTGTGTTAATCACATATAGTGCCCTGGATGTTCTGTAGACTGTATAGTTTGGAACAACATATTTGATATGGTTGCCAGGGAATATTTAATCACTTAAGTCCTACCTTTTATAATTATGATGAATAGTGGAAATGGCCCCAATCTACAATGTGCTGCAAAAATAGCATATCTACATGCTTGCAATGCTTGTAGTACACGCATTGCAAGCATGTAGATCTGCTATTTTTCCTGCACGACCAAATTCTGTACACTACAGTGTGCCTTAGATCCTTTGAAAGGACCCATCGAATTTTAAATTTCCACCGATGCAAAGAACCGTATGACTGTGAAGGATTAGGGGTGGAGATCAAATAGCTCACACGGACTACGGGGAACACTGTTAATCATCTGTCTGTGTGTATTTTGTTTTGTTCAAGGGGTGCATATTTAATGCCCAGAGAGCACCGAGAGGAGTCTTTCATGTTGTTGGTGCATGCATGTTGATTTTCTCTTGTCTGTTCCGTCAGTTCTCCACGACAAAGACCTCCTGGCCACCATTCATCTGCTGGTTGCCATGGTAAAGCGTTTTCAGCCTGATCTGGAGTTGCCACCAAACGTGACGGTTGAGGTGCTGCTCGTGGAGGTGAGTACGGTCGATTATTCTATCAAATTGGCAGACTAACGATTCATTTTTTATAATCGTTTTAATTATTTTTGCTCAATTAACTGTTGCAGCCTAAGTGTCAATATGTTTTCTTTGTTCTCAAACATCATGAAACTCAACTCACATTTTTTTTTGGTTTGTGGTGTTTTGCATCTTTTCTAGGTCAACAAGACTGGCATCAAATCCGACAAACAGATTGAGGTTCTTACAGATGAAAGGTAATTAGTGAAATCCCTCCGAGCAGATCTAGGTTTATTAGAGAATCAAAATTCACATTGTGTATATTTTTTCAACAGTGATACAAGCACGGAGTCCTGTAACAGTTCTGACAGTAAGTAAGAATGTTGAGCAGAGTTTATTTATTTTTGGGACAAATTTATACAGTATGCTGCGTGCCAGAATACAGTAGAACTGCTTTACAAGCTAATGGTGCGTAGTACCGCTCCAATGCATTGTTGTGGATTGTAGATAGGTAATTTTTGCCCGCAAAAGAAAAGTGTCAAGCCCTTTACTGTCTGTCTATACAGGGGAAGATCCCATTGAGCAGCTACTGAAGCTGGGCACTCATAAGGTCAACACTGTGAAAAAGGTAAGAGATTGACAGCACTATACTGATGTGCAGTTGTTTAAATCAAGACATTAAACATATAATCTGGGATCTGAATGAAACATTGACACCCCAACTTCGATTGATTTCCTGTATGTGTGTCACATGGGTTTTGACGTAGTACGAAGTAGGGCTTAATAAAAAATAAATAAAACATTTTTTCCCGAGTGGTTTTACTTGAAACCACACTAACCTATTAACGACAAAATACCAGAACATTGCAAAAATGTATGTTATAATGTTATATACAATCATATTGTTTTTTTCCCCTTCTTAATACTGTATATTTTCCACATTTTCAGGCCATATTGCATTTTGTCAATCAGAGTGTTTTAACCATGGGCCTGCAGGTGGCTGACATGGACAAACAGGTAAACCTATAGCAGTTGAACATTATTTTGGAGCATGAAAATTGTATTCCTATCATAGAAAACACATTCTTGATACATCAGTTATCACTTTTAGATCAGTGGTTCTCAAAGAGTGGGCCCAGGGAAGCAAAGGGGTCCTTGGGGGGGTTCCAGGGGGGTCCCTCCCCAGCATGTATGTGTTATTAGCATAGTGTAGGCAAGATCTAAGTCTTTGCTTGGATTCCTTTTTCAATTTGTCCAATGTTTTCAAAAAGGGTTAGGCAACCCTTGTATTTCGGCTATATTTGTTTATAATATACATTTTCATCTTATGGGTTCCGTCAGACACAAGTATTTTCTGATCCACAGGCCAAATCTGTATGCATTTGGGAGTTCTTGACATGAACACACTGATGGGAGTAAATGGGTTTCTGTTCTCAACCTGTTCTTGTCGATACCGGTGTCCGGTGTTCAAATGTCCATCTAGTTTGCAGACGGTGTGATTCTGCTGCTACTGATTGGACAGCTAGAAGGCTTCTATGTTCCGCTGTATGACTTCAACCTGACCCCTGTCAACAACTCTGAGATGGTATGGATTCTCTGTCATAGTAGTGCTCCAATACGTGTCTAAAGCTTTGGCCTATAGGCCTACACAACATGCGTTGTGAGCTAAATCAGTGGTTTTCAAAGTGTGTGCATGTGCTGTGTGTGTGTGTGTGCGCGTGTGTGCCCATGTGTTTTGGTTGTGAAACTGTTACAGAAACTGTTAACCATATCATTCATCTTGTGGCCCCCCGACGTCAAGTCGTTTTACATTTAATCTAGTTGAATATAACACTATAGCCTGACCACGGTTCCATTATGGCATCGTGGGGAGTGACAGATAGGAGCACAGTAAGTAACGGTGTCATGTCGTGTCGCAACAAATGGACTCAGTCAGTGTTCAACCTCATTATTCAAACATTCACACAGCGTGACAGTGACAGTGAAAGCAAGATAAACAAGTCTGTGTCTGTACGTTAGCGTACGGGAAAAAAAACAATCTGGAGATGCCGTAGTTATACTAAGGCATCTACAGATCTACTAAGGCTTATTTCATAGAAATGTATCCAACGTTACCTATAGCGTCTGTCGTGAAAAATTTCAAAATTATGCACATATGTAGTAATAATTAATAATTACATCTTGATTTTTAATGTAAATGTCTCTATTCTTTTCTCGTATATAGCTTCAAAATGTCACCCTTGCCTTGGCCCTCCTGAATGACATAGGACTTCACGTGTCCAGTATTGACCCACAAGGTTAGTGTGTTTACAACCGCATGTATAATGTTAGAGAGAAATGTTGACAAATGTAACGCGAAATGCCCCCTGTTTTCGCATACCTGTTTTTATAGGCAAATGTTGACAGCATTGTGAATGTGTAGATCGGTAGATCTTTGGTGGGAATGAACGCCATTTTAGAGGGGCGCTAGCCCCTCCTATGCCCAGCTTTGTGTGTCTGTGTGAATAATAGCGATGATTTGTTTGGCTGAGCAAAGTACTTAGTGAGGATAGAAAGTGAGGACAGAAAAGTGAAGAAGTAATTCAGACAATGTCCTCCATCAAAGGCATTTATCCTGGGAATGCCCAAAACCTGTTCTTTTGTAAAGGAGGAAAGTTTGAGTTCATCTCGCTCTGCTGTGAGGGGGTGTGTGTGAAAGTGGACCAGATGGATTCGCCGTAGAATGTGAATGGGTTGTGAATGAACCGCACGTAGATGTGTGCATCGGCACAGAAGATTGGCTTGGCTTGCCGAGGTCATAATCGTTCATTTAAATAGAAGCAGCGATGGGGAAACTCAAGGGGAGGATGTCACTGATGTCTGCTGACTGCTGATAATAAAGGTGATTCAACCTCTCTGCCACGGTTCAATGCATGGGCTGTGCCAAGACCAAAGAGAGGGCTAATGCTATACCTATGAGCATTGGTGTTTTATTGTTTACGTCTCCCAGTTATTCATATAGAGGCCGGGTATGCGCATGCATAAAGCGAGTGGCAAATTGAGTGTCAAAGTGATTTTAATGTTGTTGAACGTCGTTTAATGCAATCAGTAAATAAGTCTAGGCCAGAAAGTAGTTTTTTGTCACTCAGTATGCGTTGCCCACATAACGTCCTGGTATGATGATGATTTAAAACGCATACTATAGACTCTTGAGTATAGTATGAATAGTATGAATATAGTACGAGTGACTCACATAATTGATATTATAAATGATACATGATGTGAGTCAAGATACTGACTATATGCTTTAGTCTAATACCTAATTTATAAATTAAGTTTACAGTATGTGGAATTGTGGATGAATCATTCAAAGCATCTGGTTCAAATGAATTTTCCCCAGTCCATTATTGACAAGCATGCTGCTCTGCTCAGTTACGGCAACCACTCAGTCCCGTGGTCTGAGGCTGATTCTACTTAATGCCTTCTAAACCAGTAGTTCTTTGCTCACTGTTGTCGTACGCCAAATATAGCAGACCTACAAGCTGTAGATGTGCTGCAAGCCAGGCCCGGGAGGGCTTTTTGCATCAAAGGTTGTCAAGTGGCAAACTCTGGTTCTGCACGTTTGTGCCCAATCACGAACGAGCAAAACATCAGGCACGATAATGCGCTCATCAAAGTTGTAAAACCATTGGCCCAAGCCCGGAAGGAGTGGAATATAACTCACAGGAGAGCGCCTTTTATTGAAATGGCCAGGTAATAAAAGATAACAAGCTCTATTCCCCATACTCACCCTGATATGACCGCTGGGAGCAGTGGGAGTATGTCTACACAATATCTGAATACGGTATCTATCATACTGAATCATTTTGAGAGCCACTGATTTCCAGTATAGCCCTGATCCCAAAAACATAAAAACTGAAAAATGGTGTATGCTAACACCATTTTTCAGTTTGGGTAAAGAAAAAAAAATAAAATCCATTGCAAAATGTCTATTATGCTGCATAATAGACATTTTGAAATGGCTGGACTAATGTCATCCCTGAAGCAAAATTATGTCATATCATAATCATATATACCTCTATTGCTTGACAGGAGTGCCTCAGCGTGATTATCTGTTAATGTACATACACACCGGCACAATTAATTTAACCGAGGAGCAAGTGGGCTGATTTCATTTGTGTTTTAGATTCTTCTCAAATTGCTACCGTAATTGCTGTGATCGAATGAGGGGATTCCCACTAGCCCTCAAGGTCTATACAAAGATCACACAGTAGGGCGTTTATTAGTTTAGGCGTGATCTTGGGATGTGCGCAGAATGTTTTAGAGGCAGGGGCTGAAATTCCCTAAAAGGGCACTTTGACCGAAAATGTCGAAAACTGCGGATCTACAAGCTCTCAACGCATCGCAGTGCGATGTGTTGAGTGCTTGTAGATCCGCTGTAGATCAGCTATTTTCGGGGCGTGAGCCCACACTCTTTAAGCTACTGAAGATGAGGTGTACGACATGGATTTCTACACAGAGGACAAATTCCTTTCAACGCAAAAATGTCACGGTCAAGTTCAGGAGAGTTTGAAAAGAGGCATAATTCTCCCTGAATGCTGGCGTGGAAAAAGGGGGGCATTTGCATTATTTTCACTATTCTGCTTTTGTGGTCTGGAGAGGGCAGTTTTTTCTTTTTTTACAGACAAGTAAAATGTCAGGGGCTCAAGCCCCCGTTGATGTCTATGTGTGCACGTGCCTGGCGTCACTCAAGAAAGGCCGACCCATTTTGAGCCGGGGTACTTATTCCACAAAGGACAGCGTGATTAGATCCATCTAAATGTTACTAGTACTATATGTGAGCTATATTAAGGTGTACTGGGGGCATTAGCATAAATTAATCTTGGTAAAAGCACGTTTCGCTCCCATGGTTTTAGGAATGCTGACGGTGGACTCATAAATAATCACTTAGTGGCTTCTGTGTGCACCTTTTCTGTGACAGATATAGTCTCTCAAGATGTCACGGCGACCTTGAAGGTGCTGTATGCCCTGTTCAAGAAGCACAGAGAGGGAAATACAACGGGACGGGAACAGATGGGAGGACTTGGCAAGTGAAGATAACGATGAGGATAATCTCATCAAACGAAGCTGTCCTTCATCTTTCCTCCAGAGGTGTTGACTACTGTGTCCCGTCTCACTGTATCTATATTGTATGTGTCACGCTGTCACAAAAGCAAATGCTATTGCCTATTGCTTTGCAAATGTGATTTTCTTTTTTGTCATTGAGGTGATGTTATTTTAGTCTGTTAACACACAGATGCAAAGTTTGGGTCTAATAGAGTATGGAGCCACCTCTCAATTGCACATAATGAGGATGAACTACGGATGGAAATTTGCATTACTGCTAATGCTGCATTCACATGGAACCAGGCAAGCGGTAGACGGCAAACGGCACCCATTGTAGTGGATGGGAGCAGGACGGCAAACGGAACCGGACGGAACAGGACGCCACGGCAGCCGGCAGCCAGAACCGGTGCCCGTAACGGCAGACGGCATCCGGCATCAATGTTAAAATATTGAATGTTTTTGCCGTGCCGTGCCGCCCAGCAGGTTTTGCCGTTTGCCGGCTACCGGTTGCCTGATTCCATGTGAATGCAGCATAACTCTGACATATTTACTCTGCATCTTCAACTCTACTGTATGTAATTTTGTTTAGAATGCTCATGAATTATGTTCTGTCCCTTCCAAATAAACAAACAAAGACAAGATGGGTTGAATTGTCATTCTCAAAATGTTGAATCTTCGTCAGTGCCATGTTATTTATGAATTACTCTTCATTTATACTTTATACCATTATTTCCTTTCCACTCAAAACCTCAGAAAACATTGGCAGGGGCATCTCAGGGTTTCAGAGAATTGATTCCTCCACTGAAATAATCAGTATTAAAGGGGAATTCCACCCATTTTCAACATTTTAGAATGTCATTAATATACCTTAGAGTTGTTGTGTGGAAATAATAAAAAAGTTCCCCCATTCTGTGTTTCCTAGAAAACAGTCTGAAACTAGAAAACAGTGCAGTTATATAGGTAAAAAACACTAATCGGCCAGTTATAGTGCCACCATGATGCTGAGTTGAACATTTTCAAGTTGCATTTCTTCCTCTGCCTAGTGGGTATGTGCGTGCAACACTTCACAGAAATCACACAATGTGTTCATGGTTTGCGGTATTTTGTTTGAAACAGAGCACTTCTGCAAACTTTGAAAGCCAATCTTAGCCAATCAGGATGGATTATGAGAAATCAAACAAACCCGTCTTGATCACATGACTATGGAGAGCATGTGTACCGATTTGTATGAAAATCGGTACACATAATTCGGAGTAATATTACAAAATGTGTTTTACATATGTTGGCCTCCTGGTGGCGCTCTAACAGGCCAATGTGAAAACTTTGGAGCAGAGGTTCAGCTCTGGCATTCAGGGAGTGTGTGTGCAGAGTATGGCTGCGATCAAGCCAACGGTTCCAGAGATTAGGGGCTCGAATTTTGTCGCAACTTGCTTCAACCGCAATTAGGGCATCTAGCCTAAGGGAACGGGCGTTCCCCCGTTAAAATTGTTATTTTGGTGACCATTCTAAATCCCTTAAACACCTCCGCGGCACGTTACAT
>OOFJ01110765.1:0-14751 GCA_900323375.1 Benthosema glaciale
AGATGGGCTCTCCCAGCATCCGCTGCTCTAGTGTGTCCTAGGACACACTAGAGCAGCGGATGCTGGGAGAGCCCATCTGTGTCAGTACCTTGTCCAGCCACTGCAAAGGCCCGTTGAGGTGCAGCTCGATCCAGCAGGGGGTGCTGGTCACTGTCTGACGCCTGGTAGGACGAGGACAGAGAAGGGCATCTTTGTTAATATAATCTTACATATAGGTGTCCATACAAAATACATCAGCACATCACACAAACGTGTGCCTTTAAGATCACTTAAAAGGTATATTGTTTGGTTGAAACTAAAAAGTTTTGCGTTTCAGTAACAGCTCTCTAATAATAAACAGAGAATACAATTTCAGGTTAGGTGACAAGATTTCAGCCAATCAGGCGAGAGTAGCCAACAGTTTATGCCATGAATTTGCCCCATCAGTCTTTCCTTCTTTTCCCTTTTTCTTTGTTGATACTACTGTTATGGTTGCACTAAATCAAATAGCATTGTATGTCTCATACAGTGACGAATAAAGATCTTAACTTATCAGTTTAATCTTTATGGTGTTCCAGTTCCGATTTTGTCGTGTCATCACTTACAATTCCACTCGTTTAATCTGTATTGTGACTGAGTTCTCTATGATTGGATAAAATTGGTATCCTGACCTGGAAATGCATTTCTTTTTAATAAAAAGCTGGAGAGGAGACTCCTGTTACTGAAGACTTTTTAACACTATTTTTTGATTTTACTTTATTTTGTCCCCCCTCTCTCTCGCTCTCTACTCCGTATGTTAGCGTCTTTCTTCTGCACACAAGCCCATTTTTTTTTATTTTACTGCCCATTCCTAACATCATGCATGTTTTTTAAACCAGGATTCTTGTCTTCTCTGGGGTATTTGGTGTCAGAAAGAGAAATGTAACACTGGCTGCTCCACACAGTGCGTCCAGTGGGAATCCCCCCGTTGTAGATGGTGTCTGAACGTGTTCACCTCTCTGCTCTCTCCCACCCCTCCGCCACTGCATGCCTCCTCTGCATTCTTCCCCCATTAGTCAACTCTCTCTTGCACGTCTCCACTGTTGCACCCCCTCCCCCACCGTTTACGGCTCCCTCTCCCCCCCAAGTCTGCCGGTTGCCTGTGTGTGCACAATATCCATTTATTCTTTGTCCTTTTTCCTTGTCTGACCCCCACCCCCAAAAAAAAGAAAACACCACCGATAGCGTTCTCGTGTGGAAAGCCCCTCAGTGTCAGGCTTGTGCTCAACCGCTCACTGATGACATGTTTCAGCCATCTCAAATGCAGTGAAACAGACACTTGTAACTCAATGTCTGTTGCAGGAAAATAAACTTCACTAGTAGTAATTAAAAAATATTCGGCCCTTAAATGAGTCAGAGGATATCACCCGAGAGACCCCCTGAGTTGAGGAATATTTGATTGTCTTGTATGGGTTCGGTAGGTTCTGACAGGCAGAGACAAATAAATATAATGCTAGAATTGTAAACAGCGCCGATATGTTGTGGTAAGAGAGGAAAGGAGCCATTGAGAAAGCACATCTTGAGATGCGCAAACAAACGCTGAAGAAAAAGGTACTGTAGGAAAAGTTGACCGGCCCACCAGAGTAAACTCGGAATGTTTTTCTTTTCCTTTTTCCGTGAGCAACGGAACAGGAGAGGAGACAACAGAAGTGAGAGGAAGATAGGGGGCCTGTCGTGAGAAAGGTATAAGAGTGGGCTGTGCGGTGTAATCAGAGCCGGGCTGTAAGTGGCTCCACATGCTGTAGTGTCTACAGAGTGATGTCTCCCTCTCAGGAGAAGAACCATGGGCAGAGAGAGAGAGGGCCAGGCTCACTGAGGGGCCCCTTTAGGCCCCCCCCAACACCCAGAGGATTACTCAAGCCATGAATGCACTGCAAAGCCTGACAGTTTCCCTCATCGTCCACTCTGTTTATGTAAGCAGTAGTGAGAAGAGGGGGTGCAGGGTGAGAGCGGAGAGGGCCCTGGTCATAGTTACTGAGTCAGGGTCCTGCTCAAGCCCCGTAGAATTCTTCTGAGCCAAGAACGGTGAAGAATTATGCTGCCATTACTCATTCTTGGTAAATAGCTGACAGTTTGCATACACGACCAAGAACGCCGTCATCGCAGGCCTCTGCTTTATAAATCCCGTGGATGGAAATTTTGTTTGCTTATTCAACAACTTTAAATTTATATTTCAGGCTGCTGATATGAATACAATTTTGGTTAGATATTCCACTGTTGAATAAATATGATGTAGTAGTTCTACAATATCCACTGCTAGCTAAACAGATATCAATTTAATTCTAAATGAAATACTGGACCTGGTTTGACGTTGTTCCCCTTGGTACAGAAAAGTCTTATGACTTTTCCCCTCTTATTCTTTTAAAACTTGCATACTGTAACTTGCATTATCTTGTACCCCCCAAAGAACCACAGCAAGCTGTTATGTTCACGCATCGTGTGCAGAGCTTCCCTCCACAGAATTCAAAACTATGGAAAGGCAAATAGTAATAGTATTATTTCTCCACTAATGAATGCCGTAAGACGTAATGTTGCCGATATTAATACAGTGGGCAGGGCACCCCTCGCTTCACAAGCGTGTGATTATTTTAAAATGTAGATAAGCCAATAATATGTGGATTCGAACCCACAACCCCTGTGGTGGTGGGCAGGGACTTTACTACTGCGCCACCTGAGCGTGATAATGGTGGTGTGTGACTGGCACCCGAGCACGGGTCCTGCAACTCGCTGGTACCATTTGCTGGCAGGTGTGGACAGCCTGCAACTTTGACATCCGTCTTTGGTACCGTTGTGCAAGTCTTGCCTGTAAATCTCTGGAAGAAAGCCTATGGTTCCTCAGTGACGCAAGGGTGAGGAACCAGTCTACTCTTCTTGCGGTGTTGTCTTCCTTTGACTTCACCTGTCTCACAGACCTTCTTGGTCCCACGTTTGGAAACACCAAATAATGCTGCCAGCCTGCGTAACGGAACACCAGCTTCCACATGCCCTATTGCACGGGCCTCACAGGGAGCCACGTGGGATTTTTTAACCCACAGCACGGAATAGTTTTAACCCGCCACGCATGTCGGAAGCCACAGGTGATTTTTAGCCTGCAGCACAGGTGATTTGTAACCCGCAGCACGGGTTTGTCTGACTAAAGACTGTAGGACTGTTGGTATGTCTAATCAACGTATGCACCCCGGTCATTGCATGTACTCCTACGGGCTGGGGGGGGGCACTTGTCAGCGGGGAGTGTTGGGCGGGAGGAGTAGGACGGGATGTCGGGATGTTCTCCCGATGGGGGCTCCTCACTGGCAGGTGACAACACAGAAATGTGTGTGGAGGATAATTAGCATAACGACAACATTGGGTATAGTAGAAAAGGGGGGACTAATACAATACCAAAATACCAATTAGTATTACTGAAGTGGAGAAATAATGGACCAAAGTTACGTTTCCGAACATTTTCTGTGGCCCGTTTTATTTACAAATCAATCACAGATTTCCATTCCCAGAGGCTTGATAGTGTTAGCAGTATTCAAAGTTGCCATCAGCAGTTGAATTGTTTTATTAATATTAGTATTCCTTTTCTTTTACTTTGTGTTTATTGTTTGTTTTTTGTTTGTCTGTTTTGTATTGTTGATGTATTGAATGTAAGCGACGTCTATTTTGTCTGTCTTTAAAAAAAAAACTAAGGGACAACATGTTATCTTATAACCTGAAGTGCCCAAACAAACAAACATAAAAAAGCGGTTGAATTCAAGCGAAAGAGCTTCATTTACCTGTACTCTGCTCCCCATCCTTTGACGAAGCTCATGCGAATGGTGCACATCCTGGTGAGCTGGTAGACGGCCTCGAAGCCCTGGTTGACCGACTGGGCCAGCAAGGCAGCAAACTCCTGGTTGTTAAATATCTTCAGGTTGCAGCCTGAGAAACAAACACATAGTATACACACTCAGTTTACTCGGTGTTTGAGAAGCACAAATTACCAGTGTGTCAGTGGGTCACTGGGGGCATTGGCCATGCCCTGGTCACTTCAATGTGTGTCGTGTATGGTGTGCTGTGTCCTCTCAGGCTGACCTGGAGGGATCTTGCAGACGGTGGCCGGATGCCAGCCGTAGCGCTGGTTGCAGTTGGGACTCTGGACAAAGATGGCACTGTCACTGAGACACTCGGCAAACACCTCTCCCCCGATGTAGTACAACCTCACTCCCCGTCCTGAGAGACGACAGGACAATAGACTGAGGACCGGCATCAGTGCCACTGTAAATGTTTACTTCTCACAAAACACATTGCATTTAATTTCGCAAGGACAAGTCGGACACCTACATAAAGGTAGGCCTCGACTACTGTTATGTAGGTGTCCGACGTGTCCTCGTGAAATTAAACCCAGCGTATTACCGACCTATGTGTCTGCGCGTGAGCTCCACGGACGAGTTGCGGTTGACGTTGGACAACAGGCCCAGACAGAAGCGCTCCGAGTTCGACGGGTCTGTGAAGCCGTCTACCGTGAGGGAGGGCTGCGATGCGTGGAAGGTCTCTCCCACCCGCTGGTTCAACTCGTAGTAGGAGATGGAGCACCAGAAGGCAGATTCACAGTACGTCACGGGCTGCAAGTCTGCCAAGACAGCAGGAAAAGGGGTTAAGATGGGAGAGAGACTAGAAAGTAGAGTGGGTTGAACACAGTTAGGGGTCTGTGAGACAGGAATTAGAGAGCTTGTGAAAGCGGTTCAAAAGGGTCTGAGGGCAAACAACCATGTGGAGATGCTCAATGCTGATAAATGTGTTCCCTTTGAACTTTCCTCTGTGGCGTTTTCCCATGACCTGCATGTCCCCCCCAGTCAGGTGACGGTGCCTGTTTATCAAGTTTTCCTTACAATGACCCCCCTCCCGGTGGCTTTCCACACATATAGAATAACCGGGCAACAGGATATTATCATTATTACATTACCTTGGGCTGTCTGTAGTTGGCCGTTCCACGGGACTACGATAGGCCACAGACAAAGACTCCATTCATACTATACTTCCTGTGTTACTGCCCTGGGGCTCAGCCTCCCAGAACCAGTCGGCTGCCCCTGTATATTATCATCTCTCGCGCATTCGCTCAATAATTTTCTTCTCTCTCACACACACACACACACTGTAAATACAGTCTCACTCCGTCTCACACTCTCATGAGCACACTTTCACTCCCTAAAAGACACTTCCAATTGATTCATAATGTAAATCCTCCGAGCACTTGAAAAATACTGACAGAAGTGAGTCTGTATTTTCCTCGTAAGTCTGTTCACAGATTTCACTGACAGTAGATGACACTACAACCTATGGCCAAGACACGATCACTGTGCTGATACATCGCTATATCTCTGAGTGAAGAGCAACCAGTAAATAATATAAAGTTACCGGAAGAACGCGTCAGATATAATCCTGCCACAGATTAAAATCAATCCAGACAGGGTAGGAGAGGTATTTATAGATGTGAGAGAGGGAGACGTCAGGACTGCACGTGTGAGGAGGACAGGCAAAGGGTTATATCAGGTACCAGGAGGAGGAGGAGGGAGTCCATTGTTCCTGGATGGTTCGTTCGGGTTCATGCTTTTAAAGAAACTTGGCCCTACATTGTTGTAAATAACATCCAGATTAGGGCTCAGACGATTATCGTTCCAATATTGATTATCCTTTCCGATATTTATTATTTTTGTAATTATCAGAGGGCCCCGTTAAGAGATGCATGCACTCCTCAGATGCAGTGAAAGTACAGTTCTGTAGTCTGGCTCAATTTCTTGCATTGCTGGAAATGTGGATTGTGGGCAATGAGTAAATATAGCCAATGAACACTCTTTTGTGCGTTTGTAGGGAAGATGCCGGAAGGTCCCAAGCTCCAGTACAAAAAGCATTTCCTTCACCAAGCGCATAAATGCCTTTTCCTCAAGTAAAAAGAGCAAGCTCAAGTTGTCAAAAGGAACATACTAAGGTTACAAATCTCATGAAATCTCTCTCTCCTGTTCATTGAATTGCTGACTAATGACTATCTTGCTCTGAAAATGTCACTTTCAAAAACGATTTGATTTGGTCATCTTCTTAGGCATATTAACACTCCAGACAGTTGTTTAAGTTGCTTGATTCAGTATTTAGATATTTGATATTCATTTTAGCTGCCCCACCCCCTTCCTATACAAACCCATTGTAACTTCAAACTCCATTTTAACCATGATAAGAGTCATCAAAAACAACCTTTTTCTGGTGACTGATATTGTCTTTCTAATATGTGAGGGGGTCGTGGTTTTTCATTTACTGTTTTCATTTATTTTTTCATATAATTTGTTATTCTTCAGGTCTGTGGTTTTTCATTTACCGTTTTAATTTAATTTTTAATAAAAAAAAAATATATTATTTAGTCCGTAGTGCAGCAGAGTCTGCCACATTTTCCAAAACAATTTAAGTGTTGGCTTACCGAGATTACTATTTGCCGGTGAGACAGGATTCGGCGACAGGCTTGGCGAACCTGAAAAGGAAAAGTGTAGATCGGATGAATGCACAACTGTTAACAGTTACAGTGCTGCTGATGTTGTGCGTTGTCTATTAATTGACATGTCCTACCTGTGTCCATGCTGTGGTTGAGCTCACTGGTCTCTCCATCCTCACTCAGGTAGCCTGGTGGAGGAGTCTCTGGAACACACACACACGCAGAATGTTCACTGATTACACACAACAAAAACAAAAACACTTAACCTCAACAAACCACAGAGCGAAAGCCTCCACACATGTATGATGTACAGTACACTGTGACTTCGTGAAGCCAGCCAACACCCTCCTCCTAGCTGAACGTACTCCATCTAAACAACTCCTGAATCATTTGCATGCTAGTGCATCACGTCAGTGTCCTAGCTTGGGAGAATCAGTGCGACGGCCGCTGCCTCTCACCAGGGATATAGTTACTCTGGGGCTCGATGCCAGCTGGGAAGTTGGTGTTCTCGGGGATGGAGTGGCTGTAGTCATCCAGCGGCGGGAACTCTGTGGGGATATCCGTGTGCCGTGGGACCAGGACGGGAGGCAGGACTGGAGAGAGAGAGAGAGAGAGAGACCCACACACACACAAATGATAACGTATACTATATTTGGTATACAATAAACAAGAAATATTACATAGTCATATTGGTCAGGTGACACCATCGCCGTTTCCGTTGTGCATCTTTCCTGCTCTCCAGTTTGCTCATAACGCTAGGCGGTGTTATCAGGCGCTCCCCGTTATGAGTCCGCTCCGCTGCGGTGTTTATGTGTCTATGGTTGAGAGTGTGGTCTGGGCATTGCAGATTTGCAGACTCCCGCCGTGCCCCGTATCATAGCTTCGGAGTCACATACCCTGAAGAAGGCAGTTGTCTGTCGAAACGTTGGTTTCTTATTCTCCACGTCCTAATAAATAATCAGCACTTTGGCCATCAGTGTGTGCGGCCAATCCTTTGTCTTTTTAAGACTTCCCGAGATTTAAGAATCTGTCAGCAGGGCCATTCAGAACGTGTATAATATGCATTGTTGATAGTGGGAATGAAAACACGGGCACACCACAGGAAGTGGAGAGCTGAGAGCGGGCCAACATCCTGTTATACACATTCTATTGGGGCCTGCCCCCCAGAGGCAAATTCAAATGAAAACAAACAGTAGAGGGTGCTGGTTTTTTGTTTGTTTTGTTTTTTACGATGGGTTCCCAGATTGGGTTTCACCTGACAAAAAACTAAATACATTTCCAGTATATGAGCACTTGTATACACTCACTCGGTGTCTCCACCCTCTGGTAGTGGTAGGGGTTGACGCACACCTCATCCTTTTTGGTGTGGAAGGCGAACTCGCAGAGGTCGACGGCCCTCAGCTCGTGGTGGGACTGCAGGTCGGGCCAGCGCCACAGGCGGCAGTAGATGACATGGGGAAGACCTTTCCTGTGAGACACCTGCAGACGGCCATCTAGAGACCTGGGGAACAGAACCACCAACACCAATGAGACAGCTGATAAGGTTCAAAACTCCGCGTATGCAGGAATTACAAGTTGGCCAGGCTAAATCGTTCGCGCACGCTCAATCAGCACTAAAGGTTTTCAATGGGATATACCTACTACTGCTAGACGAGTACAATGCAAAACGCAGTACCAAACAAATTGTGACGGGTGCACACGCGCGTGTGTGTGTCTAAAACTCTCATACACTATAAACAATATCATCAATAATCAGAACTGCCATCAGCAGTTCAGAGCGCATGCTATGCTCACATGTAGGCGCGTGCGTGCGAGTGCACCGTGGTACCAGAAGAAAAATCACCATTACACAAACTGCGTGTGGGTAATGTTGGATTTATAACAACTGATCCAAATAAGCAGGGATTGTGATGCACCAAGTTGAGAGCAATGGTAAGAGGGGAGATAAGGTCACTCACTGTGGATTTCTCAGCTGTTCAATAAAGCATCAGTCCTCACTAATACGGAGGATAAACACTAACAACAGATGGCAGAACACACTATGGTGTTTTCTTTACCACGGAACCAGCTCAAAATAAACCCTTTTTTTCCCCCAAAAACTACTAACGTAATGTTTACTTTTTCATTCACGGTATTAGCATGGGTATGAAAGAGCGTATTCTGCACCGAGCGTGCGCCCAGCCCAGTCCTCACACACACGGCACCAGTCAGGGTAACATCACCTTACATATGGACCATCTCAAACGCAAACACCACATGCCAACTAATAAGGTCATTTTGGAATACAAAACAAAAGCAGGGCTGTACCTATTGCCTAAACTTAATCCATTCTGGGCAGGAACCCCTGTTGGTGTTTCAACCATTATGTTGTGCTTTAGCTATTGAAAAATAGCAGATCTACAAAGCTTGTAAACCTGCTATTTTTGAAAAGAATGTGAAAATGTGGTGCAAATGTTTGAATATATTCTTTCAGAGTGAAGGTTTTTAACTCAAATCTTTGCTTCTGGGTTGTCTCTGGAATAACATATTTTCAGATGGTGGTCGGTGGTCAATTACATGGGGTCCTTGACATGAAATATTGAGCACCACCACTGACAAAGAAACATGGGGTATTCCAGAAAACCTGTCAGGATTTAGAAGGCATTTGTAGAATCGTCCTCAGGTCGAAACGGCTTAAGACTGTACAAAATAAAAGGCCTCTGTAAACAAAAATGTACAGCCTAGAAAAGTATAATTCAAGCAGCCACCATGATGATTATTGATTATACAGAGAAAATGTATTTTTGGCCTCAAGGCCCGGTGGTGTAGAAGAGAAAGTGCTGAAACCTCCTCCCGTAGGTTTTTTTTATTAGGTTTTCCACATGACTGACGTGGCTGTGAGGTGCAGGCAGGGCCATCGGCAGTGCCATGGAACCACATCTGCCAAGACTGTGTCTGTAGTCTGTACTGTATCCCTTATACACTACTGCCAGAGCACAGCGAGGTGATGGCTCTATCCCCGGCCTGAAGCCCACAACACGCACGGCGCAGTGTGGAACTGTCAAGACAGGCGACATATGGTTCTCATTCCTCACCGTGGTCTCTCTCTCTCCCCTGGCAGTAAGGGGGGAAAATGAGGGCGAAATGTAGACCCCCGCAATCTCCTGTAACAGCCCTCACGCTCCTGCCATGACCAAGACCTCATCAGCCCGCTTATTACCTAGACAGCTCCTTCCTGAGTGACCGACTAAGTAACCGAGTGGGAGTTTTAGAAACCCTATACCAGTGTACCCACCAGTAGTCTTACTGGGCACTGACTGTCCCCCCTTTCTCCTATTAGCGAAGATTTGCTTGAATGCAGTCATTCATAGTGCGGGGGCAGTGATGTCATGGGAAATGGGCAAAAACAGAAACGCACAACATGGCACAAAAATTGATACCGCTAATCAAGTCAACACTTAGAAGATATATCTCAAGAAGAGGCAGGGAGCTTAACTAGCCGAGGCCATGGAGCTTGATTACATAGTAGCAAGTGCACCGGCAGCAGTAGTAGTCACATATATTGGTCAATGTCGACTTCATCTAAACAGAGCTAAACAGAAGAGACTGTAAATCCAAATTAAAGAGTATCTCCAGGGGAGCCTATAGATATAACTTAAGAATAACATTCGGCCACCTTATTGGTCTGGCATCAACTCACTGGGACTAATGTGACAGTGAGGACTGCGGGAGTTCATTGTTTCCGCCACATTAATTAAAGAGTTTCTGTTGTTGACATGTGGTTGCCAAGCCAGCATCTAATTAAAGACACTAGGTGTAAATGACCTGTGTGTGTGAAGTAAACTGCATATTTATAACCAAGACCGAATTCAAATTTGTCAGCTCTCCATCATGATTCTCTAGGTCTAGGAGAAATCTCTTATCAGATGATGGTACACTTAGGTTACATTTCAAATAGGGCTGGGCAATATACTATCAATATAATATTGATATTATATTGCCAAAGATTGTCAAACATACTGTTCTAACAGGTTGTTTCGAGGAAGCAATCTGATTGGTTGAAACAGCTTCTAGCCGTTCCTTCCTTACACAGTATGTACATAGATTTATGTGCATCTGTGTATGTATGTATATGGGTACGAATGGTAGAACCCCTTGGCCAATAAAGGACCAGAATGGTGGTGATGTAATTAAGGTCCCTAATTGGCTAATGATGGGGACGCAATGAAGATATGTCTCGTATACCTAAGTACTATGATAAGATCAGTAGGGGTCATGTAAAAGTAGGTACTAGGCATGGATCAAACCCTGCTTCTCGAGTAACATACATGAGCAAGATTACGTTGGTTTTATTGGTTTAACTTCTAAATGTGGATTTCTATATATGTTATGCTGCTATGCTGCTCATGATTACACAAGCCTACTGCTTAGATAATATTGCTACAGTACATCCCTTTTCCAGAAGGTGGTATTCCTGTTTATCCTGTTATCTTCATTTGAGTGGCTCCGCAGCAGATTTCAACTGGAAACACACAACACAGCACCTTCGCGTGTTCCCAGTTCAAAGCTGACAGTCATGCACAGAGCCTAATAGGGAAGACCAAATTAATAAGAGGAGCATATCATTGATGTGGCAGATGGCTTTTGGCCAAGTAAACCAAACCTCCCAGTAAATGAGGCACAAAACTCATCTAACCTCTGTAACGTCAACACAAGACTTTTAGCATATATAGTGATGTCCTGTTTGTTGGTTTCCGGCCAGGAGGATCAGGCACAGTGGCCACTTCAAAGGCTGACCTCTCTCTCACTCTATACCACATTAGGAGGATGCAAGGACAGTGCAGCACAAAGAGAACGCTTGTTAAGTATAGAGTCACTCACGCTGTAATCCCACACTAATATAGCCAGGCACGGGCACCCCTCAAGCCTCTGTGCGTTGCTGGAGGTGAACCACAAGCCAAAGCCAAACAGTGGGCCCACGCCCTCCCTAGGGCCCACGGACAGCACATTCCCAAGCACTGAGCAACCTCATCTCGGCGTGACTGAGCTACCACCCGCACAGACTGCTGCTACTGCTACATACAGTACTACGCGATGGCCAGCTTGTTCATCGGTTATATATGAAGGATTTTTTTTTTTTTTTGTCTTTGTTTTCTACGTTCCGTTTGTTAGGTAAACGGAGGTAAACGGAGTAACACAAGCAAAAAAAATACAAAAACATAACGACACACGCAAGTGTGGGAAAAAATATGTTTCCCCGATTAGAATTTCAGCTCAAAGTTATTTCCTGTTTCTCAATAAATGACTATATATAAAGGCTGGATATTTTTGAAGATGGTGGGACTGACTGAGCAGATATTAAGCTACCATGGGTGTCCATTGTATCGTGTGTAGTTCTTTCCATTACACCACACACACCTCGTCACACAGAGTCAAGATGTGGCCATGTGGTTTGTATGTTGTTGGGGGGGGGGGGTCCTTGAAAGGACAAGAGAGTGGACCATGTGCACACTGCACAGTGGTAGAGAGAGACAACGCTCCACACATCCCAAACTCTTCTCTTGAGTCTTCTCCCTTCTGTTTCCAAAACTATGGAATGCACTACCCATTGCGATCAAAACCGCAGACTCACTCCCCAATCTTTCACCGTAGTCTAAAGGCTCATTCATAGTTTGATTTTTAATGACCACCGAAAACTACAACATGACATCACATCACCTCAACCACCACACCGCTGTTTCCAGCCCTGCTCTCTGTTTTTACTCACCACCGTTTCGGTCATTGGTCATTAAAACCACCTCTTCAGACTCCATCTTAGCCCATAGCACTTGCCCTAGCCTCAACCTCCTACAGGCGTATGCATAGGCTCAACTTATGTAACTTAGATATCACTTTATGCAGACATGTGTATACAGTCACATATAGTGACTATTTGATGTATTACCATGTTTTTTGTTCTTGCTTACTGTAAATCGCTCGGGATTAAGAGCGTCTGCTGAATGCCTAAATTGCAGCACATCACAGGGGAGGGAGGGGGGAAATACACACTTACTGTTGGTGTTAGATAGCTATCCCATCATGTGGGGGAATCCCACAGCAAGAATCCATTCCAACTTTCCCAGAGTAGACAAATTCTCCAGTCTAAACACTGTCCCCGACTCCCAACCCTCTCTGAGTCAGCGCCCAGTTACAACCAGCGATCCACCCCCCTGTCCAGCATGTGTGAGCAGAGCAACATTTACTATCCTGGGTAAAGGTTGATGAACTACTTATTGTTAGTGTTGTAGACAAGACTGTGTCTCAGTCAAGACAACATCCAGACTAAAAGAGTGATTGAGACTGACTGTACAGTACACAATTTACAATTAAGATATTGCTGAAGTGTTGATGAATTGAAGGACCACAATGGAAACAAAACAAGTCCCCTAGACTTTTGTTTGCTTGTTATAATTTAAGCCTAAATGTCTGACTGTACCTGGCACTATCTTATATTCATTGATTTGATGTCTAATCAATCAATTGGAGTTACTACTTTACAGTTGATCTATGTCTCATTGAAGCTGCCTCGCTAGAAGGTGGGATGAGCTTGTAAACTGAGACAGAGACTGTGACGTAACAGGCTTAGCGGATGACAAGCCGTTATAAATGCATTGTTACCATGGATGGAGGAGATCAGACACAGCGGTCCACGGGTCCATGCATTGCATACAGCTTGACTCCTCCTGGCCATGTCAATTCTTCAGTCAACATTTTTCAAATAATAAATAAATAGTGTAGACTAATAATTAAACCGTTTTAATTGTGCTTTATTGTAGTGCAAGTGCACTGTAGTAACATTAAAAAAAAAAAAAAAATACATTTGCCTTACGAGCTATGATCAAGCAGTTCACATTATAGGATAGCAGGTGATGGTAGATATTGTAACGCCAGGCTAACGCTAAGCTAACGCCAGCTGCACCGTTCAAACTGAGCTGTATGACAGCTATAGCTATAGCGAGCATCACACACTGACACAACACACTGCTTCAACTGAAATGTTTTTATATTTTATCTCAAACATACCGTATAGTTGCTAATATATCAGAAAGAGCTAGTATCTAGTATCATAGTTGTTACCTGCGTCATAGCATATTAAAAACACCAGTTTACCATTAATATAAGCCATTATTCTATATTAGCTAGCTGTATAACTGCCTAGCTAAATGCTAATTCTTTTTTTTAAAATGAGAAACAGTTATACTTGCATGCAATAATCATAGATCTACAATAATAACACTTGAATAAATAAATGTTCTACAGAAAGTGTGTGGTACGCGTCATGTTTCCATATCAAAAAGGTGGTTGAATATCTGTCTCCAGCTGTCATTGCTGCTGCTGTTTCATGGCCATAGCTGAGAGCACAATGTTACCTGGGTTATAGGTATGGTGATGCATTTTGTGTTGACAATAATAATGTTACCTGGGTATGGTGTATAGCCCAAATCTTGAACTCTCGTAGACGTATTTATTTGATTCTGACATTTCCAATAGATTTGGGCCAGGTATATGGTGATGCATGCATTTGGTGTTGACATTAATAATATGAATAATGTTACCTGGGTATGGTGATGCATTTGGTGTTGACGTTCTGCGTGCTGATGGATTTCTCCAGCTCGTCCAGCTGTCCAGTCTTCTTCAACTTCTTCACCAGACTCTTAACAGCCTTCTCGCACCATTTCTCCTCTTGGCCGTTCTGTTCTCCTTTCTTCCAGCCGAGGAGCCTCTTCACGATGGGGGGAGTGAACGGTAATATAGACATCCTTGTTGTAGGTTGTGTAATTCTATGCTTCGATCTTCTCTGTTGGTTTTAGTTCGAAACGAATTATAGTCGCTAGTACAAAATAACACGCATGTAATAACACGTTATTCAGCCAGCCAGCCAGCCAGCTAGATAACTAGCTCTAACCCTAAATCCAAGGAGAGGGGGAAAATGTGCCAGACACCGGCTCCAGGGTTCTGTCTGTCTGTCTGCTCGGCAGATGGAAGCACTAACACCACATCCACTGTGTCTGGACTCTGGATCCACTCCTCTCCGTTCAGCTGGAGTTGAATGGAGCTTCCAGCCTGCCCGGCTGTGCAAACACAACAGCAGCGTCATATGAGACCAAGTGAACCCTCCTATAGGCAGAGAGATAACCACTTCCTGTGTTATGCTGCCAGCTCAATTCAGTCGTTCTTAATTGTTTCTTTATGTATTTCGTTCTTATTCTAGCCTTATTGTTTGTCTGGTTAAATGCCAACAAGAAATAGCCTACATCTTCTATATGTGT
>OOFJ01110766.1:0-12513 GCA_900323375.1 Benthosema glaciale
GCAGTGAAGGAATGGCATGGGTGAGAACAATGAGGACGAGAGAGGCTGGAGAAACACACCAAAAGTACGGAGAGAGAGAGAGAGAGAGAGAGAGAGAGAGAGAGAGAGAGAGAGAGAGAGAGAGAGAGAGAGAGAGAGAGAGAGAGAGAGAAAGTGTTAGCGCCCTTATGCCACATTTCCAGGGGATCTCCCCCATGATGCTTTTTCTTTTTTTGAAAACAAAACGCCTACGGTCTTCGAGGCTAGATGAATCCTAAACGTCCTTATAGTGCTTACATGTTGATAATATGGACTATTTACTATATGGTACATTTTAGTAGGAAAACATAAAAAAGACTGATGATAATAATGAAATGTAAGGACAAAGAACAAAAATGCATTTTTTTAAGGACTTTTAAGGTTTTGTTATTCTTAATGTGTACGTGTTACTCCGTTTGTGCTAAATCTTGTATTTTGGGGTTCAGGGTTTGAATGGTTTTGTCGTGCCTTGTCTTGTCAGGAGGAACTCTAAAACGGTCCGGGGCTGCTGGCGGTGTAGCGGCCCGGGCGCCTAGGCAGTCTGACAGCGTGTCGCAGGTTCAAGTCCCGGTCCCCGACAACCTTTGCTGCCGCGTCCTGGCTGTCACTCTGCTGTCCTATGAATAAAGGCATAAAAGCCCCAAAACAAATCTTTAAAAAAAGAAACTCTCATGCAATCATCCTGTATCTTGAAGAGCTGAAGACATTTAGGAACCACGGCTCGAGACCTTTTGGGATCGAGGCCCACTTGAAAAACTCAAAAGCATGTGTAAGCAACCAAGCAACCAACCAACCATACATGCAACCATCACGCTCCACCCACCACACCATGCTAACACATTAACTGCCAGGTTAATTAATTAATTATTCTGCCACTGCCAGTGTTTTTCAGTGAAGACCCTTATTTTGAAGGCCCACATGACCCATGACGTGAACCATATCTAAACAAATACTGTGTAAGAATAAAGCTTGTTTTGACCAAAAACGCAACCTGGGAAAATAATCTGAGTTTCTAAAGCTGATAATGTTGAGGCGGATGTCAGGCAAACTCTTCACTACCGGTTCATTTCCGGTCCATTACTATGCTGGCGAAGAGCACAATCTCTCATAAACCACCGAAAAAAGATCACATGACGGAGATCTCTGTCATCGGCGGTGAATCATTGGATTATACGGAGACTGTTACCAGATTGTACAACAGGTCGTTTCGAGGAAGCAATCCAAATGGTTGAAAAAATAGCCATCTAGGATTTCCGGTTGCAGTGGCTACATCTGTCATTATTTTATCTAATTTTATTTATTTTATTTTATTGTTTTATCGAATATCTTAGTTATAATGAAATTGAGCTGACTTTATTTTAAGGGTAACTGTTCGCAATATTACACTCAAAGTCAGGGACGCGCACACATAGACATCAAAGGGGGATTCAGCCCCTGCCCTTTTACCCGTCCGTAAAACAAAATTTGTTTGGCAATCCACTGCATCTCCACTAGCTAAAGAGTGCTGGGTTGCGTCCCGAAAATAGCTGATCTACAAGCTCTCAACACGTCGCAGCGTGACGCGTTGTGAGCTTGTAGATCTGCTATTTTCACTATTTTTGTCCAAAAGTGCCCTCTTACGGGATTTTAGCCACTGCCCTCTAACACTCTGCACGTCCCTGCTAAGGTTGTGCTTCACTGTCATTTGGCACTTCTGTACTGCCTACCTAACTCACCTATCGGCTCGTTCCTGCAGCAATGCAGGCGTACCATTAACGACGGTAAAGCACACCCTCTCGTGTAATATTGCTTAATTAGACTTGACGTAGATCTCCGCCAACAGCAAGGAATTTGTTAAGTGACAAATGACTGAGTGGCCCGCATTCATTTTCAGAGCATGTTTTTTTTATTAGTATTTTTTTTTCCGCTTGTTGCCAATCGCCTAAGCTGTAATCCTGGGAGATATACTCATAGTACATGTTTATTTCAGTGATCAATCGATACTTCGTGTTCTGGCTTGGATCAATGGAACTTAACGTATCATACTTTAAGTTCCTATCCATTTGCAATGAAAAGACATTTAAGGTTTTAAAGAGAAAAAATGTATACACTTTTATTTTGCATTAATTGTTTAGAATGTAAATCTTATATCATTACAATCTTGTGTTTTGCCAATTATTTGTGTGTCCACCGGTCGGCCCCAGACCACAGGTTGAGAATTGCTGCGTTAGGGAGTTCAACCAATACATTACTGAGCAAACAAGAAAAGCATCTGCCAAATATCAATAGAACATATGGATCTAAAGCTAAGCAGTGTTGGGCAAGCTACTCAGGAACAGCAATACGTTAGTAATTACTTATTACTCCTTTAAAACAGTTTCAAACAAACAAATACATAAATGTTTGACCGGCTTTTTTGTCATGACCTGCACAACACAGACTTGATTTTGAAGTAGGCTGTATGTTAAACAAAAATACCTAAATTGCATGTGTTTCTTGTGACAACCTCCTACTGTTACGAATATGTTATTTGTAACTCAGTATACTTGGATCAATAACTAATACTATAAAAATATTGGTTTATTTTATTTTAATGTTTTTATGTTTATGTTACACTACTAGTTTACTGGATAAAGTACTGTCAAACACTGAAGCTAAAACATAAATAATAGGAAAGGTATTGCCGTCAATGGTCTTGTTTTCTGGGCGCCTATATCACTGAAACTGTTGCTCTCGAGTAGGGCTGTGTAGTGTTGCCCAACCTGTGGTCCCCCTCCCCTTCCCCCGCTCCACAAAGATCACAGGGGGCCTTACCTTCAAAAAAATGTTGCACAAAATCATAACGCGGATGTACACAAGCTCACAACACATCACAGTGAGACACGTTGATGTTCTGCAGCTGTTATTTCCACTATCAGTCGGATGCACATGTAATGTATATAGGGCTCAAGTGGACATGTTTGAATTCAAAAGTGGTGTGTCTGTGCTCTGTGCGTATATCTGAATGAATGAATGAATGAATGAATGAATGAATGCATTTTTATTTTTCCGTGTCTTGTCATAAAGACCCGCCCCCTTATTTTATAATCCCTTACTTACATGTAAGTACCGTAAGGGGTTATTATCATAATCCCTTACGGTATCCCTTATGGGATTATAAAAAAAATATAATAATATAATAATATAAGAAATATAAGAAAAGAAAAAACATAAATAAACAATATCACATTCACTTCCTGTAAGCAGAAACTGCACAACTATACACCCAGCTGTTTAGTTTTTGCTATTATACCACCTAGAGCCCTACCTGCAGACCCTGCCAATACCGATGTACCATATTCCAAATGTAAATGTGCATCCACATTAAGACCTAATATTTGTAATTTTCAACATACTGTAATTTTAAATAAAATCACTCCTCTTTATTCTGGCTTGTCTAAAATTCATGATTGGAGTCTTACTAAGGGTATGAAGCAGTGTATCCGGTAGGAGGCTTCATGGGGTGGGTGATTAATGGAAAATAAGTTGTTGTTTTTCTGTGTGTGAACTATCCCTTTAATGTGAGAAGCTATGTACTTATCAGAGTCTGCTTTTTGTCAAGTCACACTGAAAAGGAGTGTCCATAAGCATGCATACCTACAGTATGCATTATAGAGTAAATGGTCTTTGCACAAGCGACATTCCTGCCCTGAATAACCTACCATAGTGAGAAGCAATGTTTAGCAACCAGAGTACTTAAGAGTTGGCAGTTGGGCCAGCGGTTGAAAACATGTTTTAGAGAAATCTAGTGTATTTTTTTTGTTAATATTTTATTAAGGATCCCCATTATTCTACTCTACACCGGAGTGGAGACTAGCCTATTCTTCTTGGGGTCCAGTCCACACACAAATCACTACACAAATAGTGAAATGCACTATGCATGATCAATGTTATTGAACAAAAACACAATAGATATACACATTGTTTTAACAACAGAATAAGGCTACATGTCAAGTCTTTCATTCACCCTCATCCATGACAGCCTGGCATTATGCATAGCATCCACACTACTCCTATAACAGAGCAGTGAAGTGCTAGTCTTGCTATAGTCTATTGTTATGAAACCTTCATACAGAGAATAGTGTTTGCTTGACCATGACAATACCCATATTGTAACCCATTCAAAAATAATGCTGTTAGACAATAATAGCTAAAGAGTACATATGACAATTTTAAACGTATACACAGTTTGCCTATATCTTGTGCAATTATTTATTGTCTATATAGTCTAAAATATCAAACTTTGTCTTTAAAGGAGCGGTACTCAACTTTTCACCATCTTTCTTTGCAATAGATTTTAGATGTTTGCATCTTTGACTGGAGTTTAATCTGGTATAAAACGACATATTTTTTGGTGATAAGCAATTAAATATATATTCATGAATCATATTGTAATAAAATACACTTATTATCATTTTATTTCTGCTTCTACGTCTTGGTGGCACCGCGACCCATGATGGACTTCTTAGTGTTTCTCTCAGGTTTGAAAACCATTATATAACACTTTGGTCCAAACAGCGGCACCAAAAGGCCAAAACTGGATGCTAGAATAGCAAAGACCTCCACCACATCTGCATATTTGCCTGGAGAGCTGATATATGCTGGGATGAAGGCTATCCACACGGCACAGAAGATCAACATGCTGAAAGTAATGAACTTAGCTTCATTGAAGTTGTCTGGTAGAGTTCTTGCCATGAATGCTAGGACGAAGCTGAGGAGTGCTAGTAAACCAATATAACCCAGTAATACTGCAAAACCAACTCTTGATCCCACATCACACTCATAAACTATCTTATCGCTGTGGTATTGAATGTTTTTATGAGGAGTTGGTGAGGCAGACACAAGCCAGGCTATGCAGATTGCTACCTGAATGGAAGTAAGAACGAGAACTGTTCCTCTCTGCTGCATAGCACCGAAAAACTTCATAATATCTGCACCCCCAGGCTTGGAGGCCTTGAACACAGCCAAAACCACCATAGTCTTTACCAGGATGCAGGAGACACACAGCACAAAGCTGATCCCAAATACTGCATGCCTCAGCTGACAAGTCCAGAGTCTGGGATGACCAATGAACAGAAGTGAGCACAAGAAACACAGTTTGAGTGACAGCAAAAGTTGGAAGCTGAGTTCTGAGTTGTTGGCACGTACCATGGGCGTGTCACGATGATAGATGAAGATTCCCAGGACAATGGCACACATAAGTGTACTTAGCAATGATATGGTTGTCAAGGCGATACCCAGGCCCTCGTGGTAGGAGAGGAACTCCACGATCTTAGGGACACAGTGGTCACGCTGGAGACTGGACCAGAAGTCCTCTGGACAACTGGTACACTCTGTAGAGTCTACCAAAGAGGGCGGGGTTAAAGGGACAGGCAAGTACAGCATCGCCCTAAAGATCAACTACTGTACGTTGCTACATAATTTAAACCTACCAGTCTCATTGCTGATCTCTCCCTCAGAACAAGCAATGCAGTCAAAGCAGCAGACAGGTTCCCCTTTCCTTCTGGCCACACGGGTTCCAGGAGAACAGCTCTCACTGCACACTGACCGAGGAGGCTGCAGAGGACAGTATAGCAATGATCATGTTTGGTCTAAAATAGATTACATGCACATCCGCCTTATTTTAGAAAGCCAAGTGACCTTTTTGGTTTCAAAGTTCCAGAAGATAATGTCTTCATCAAGGATGAGTTCTTCACCTGCAGAGGCTGACGTCTTGAACACGCCTACATTGTGAACCATTGTGCTTCCATCAGGAAGCCACACCCAGTTCATCACATCACAGATTGGTAAGGCATCGCTGTTCTTGTCAAACAATACTTGATCACCAAATGATGTGGTGAAGTTGATCTTTTCCAGGTAATACACTAGCTGCAAAAGGTGATAAACATACACAACATACACAATAGGAACAGTGACATGGACTGGGTATGAACACAATTTATATATTCTCCCAACTTTATGTCCCAGCACAGAATACATATTCCCCTCCCCACACACACTCACACACGCATCCACACATACAAGTACACACATATTTATTTACATATGTTGTAAGTTACAGAGTAAGGTAGTCCTGTTACTGTTTGCACATATAACCTTATTTATTGAATGACATTTACACAGCATTGACACTTTATATTTTTGCTATTGATATTTATTTGTATTTGTATTGTATGTTATGTAGGCCTATGTTTTAAAGTTTGACTATAGCCCTTTCCTTTCCTGTGAATGGAGCAGTCCAAGCTCATTGGTTACTGGGTATAAAAGGCTGCAGGTTGTCATAATATCACAACCTGCAGCCCCATTGGGGAGGAAGCTGGAAGACTGGATGCTGGACACCATGTAAGGCCAATGTGGGGACAAGATTGAATGTGAATGTTCAACTGTATTGGTGAATAAATGCACCCTTGGTTCAACTCTATACAATGCCTCTGTACTGCCAGCAACTAAGACGGTCATTCCTACATATTACATTTACATATGTTTCTAGTAAACAGTTTATTAATATAACACCTGCCAAGGCTGTAATGTCTGCAAACTGGCACAGCTGTGCCCAATGAAAGGCCCTCTTCCTGGCACACACTGCAACATGTCATGGAGGGCATGGGCCACAGCATACACAGCCTTGTACACATTGTACTCTGGCCTGAGGTTGGACACATCCAACAGGGTAGTTTCTGATGTTCCTAGGTCCTCGTGTCCAGTACACACCCTTCCACCAGAAACCACCCACTCTGGTGGAAGGGGTGCAAATTTACACTGAAATGTGTTCTCCCAAAACTGCTTCACCTGAAGAAACACATTGAGGAATTAAACATAAATATAATACCTTGTGAACTATTTGAATACAGATTATCGGAATGAAATCACAGCTTAAATGCTAAATTGATCTCGCAGACATCCAAATGCATCAATGGATGTGATCTTCACTCCAACCGAGACTTATATGACAAACAGAATCATCAAAGATCATGGTTACCCCAGCCACGGATTATTTCATAAGATGCCAAAAGTAAGGTGTCTCCACAGTAACCAGACAGACAGACAGACAGACAGACAGACAGACATACAGACAGACAGTGCAACAGCACCCATAAAGTGTTGAAACATTTGATAAAATGTTGTTTTATTGTTTCTAATCAAATATGTCTTATCAAAGAGAGCGAAGCTCTGAGGCTCACAAGAGGAAAATCTAATCTTTGGAATTTAAACTAAAAAGATGACCCCGGAATATCATATCGAACCAAACATTGACTTTTGAGAAGGAGCCAAACTATTTTCTATTTTACTCTGGTGCACAAAAGATGTAATAATAAAGATGATCTTACCTTGTACATTGAAAGTAAACAAAAGACTCACTATGATGTTTTCATGGCTGTTGTCAAGGTCGTTGTCAGGATGAACTTTCAGCAGAAAGTCCCTGAGGCCAGGTATCTCTCCACGACGGACTGCAATACCCAGTGTGCTCAGGTAGGGCATGTAGCGAGGAGTCTGCAGGTTTGACTGTTCTATGAAGCTCACATCAGCTATCCACTGCATACCCGTCACCTTCTGCTTTACCACCTGTGTGTTGATTGCGATCGACAACAATAATACTTGTACTACTCATAATAATTGCTTTGCATTTAAACAAAATGCTCTCAATTAAATAGTAAGTAGCCTTGCCGAGCCTTGAGGCCCATAGGGCAGGAGCCTATCTCCTGTCTTTGTAGCGTGAGGCAGCTTGATGTACAAGTACACCCCCTGGACATGACGCTAGTATGTCGCAGGGACTTACCCCCAATCCAACCCTTGATGCTTAGTGCCAGGCAGGGAGGCATTGGGTCCCAGTCCTTGGTATTACCCGGCTGGGGATCGAACCCCGACCTCCCAGACTCAGGGCGGACACTCTAACCACTGAACTCAATTAAATATCAACCTATTATGTGGCTTCTAATTTCAGATTCCTTATAATGATGTATCGCTAAATTTCAGTGGTGAAAAAAGTATTCAAATGTTTTACCTAAGTAAAAGTATCAATAGTGTAATATAGGAAAAACTCTGTTACAAGTCCGGAATTCAAAATGTACTTGAGTAAAAGTACAAAATGTACTTAAAGTACCAAAAGTAAAAGGACTCATTATGCAGAATGTCCCATTTCCCAAGTTTTAAAATGTCAAAAAATCTCCTAAAAATATGCGGTGAAAATGGTTACTGTATGTTTGTTTTGTAATAATAATAAAAATCTACCAGTAACTGAAGTTTTCAAATAAATGTAGTGAAGTAAAAGTACAATATTTGCCTCTTGAGATGTAGTGGAGTAGAAGTAAAAGTATTGGAAGTCGGAAATACTCATGCAAAGTACAAATACCTCAACATTGTACTTAAGTACAGTACTTAAATAAATGTACTCATTTCCTTTACACCACTGCTAAGTTAGCGTGGATGAGAAGCCCAACCTCGTCCATGAGTTTAACCGTACGGATGCCATATTCGATGACAACGACCACGCGGGCTGTGGACGTCTTCATCGCGGAGACAATCCTCTGCAGTTCGGCCGGGTCGCTGTCCCAGGGCAGAACCTCCACGTACGCCAGGCAGCCCCAGCCGGACTGGGCCAGCTCAGACTGGAAGATCTGGGCTGCGTCGTGGCCATACGCGTCATCACTGTACAGCAGTCCTGCCCAGGACCACCCGAACCGTCTCATGATCTGGAGCATAGCTCGCACCTGATTGGAGGGAAAGAATGGAGTGCTTAAACTACATTATTCGAATGCTAAGGCCTTTGGCAACCCGAACGTCCCCTGTGTTTTCAATAAAGGTCGGTCCATCCATCCGTCCGTCCGAAATCAGTGAATCTCCTATAGACATTCTACAATGAAAAGGGCTACTAATTCTCTTTTGATGCAGTCAACAGAGTAGACCTCCAGCAGTAGTAAAGACAATCAAAATGAGAGGTGATACTCACTAGAGGGGGGTATTGGTCTAGTGTGTGGAACACTACTACTCAGGGGTTCACCTGGATGGTGTTACTTATGACTGTTCTGAAGAAGGAAGGGTGTTGATTCCGGTCGCTCAGACAGGAGCACATGGCATAGTAGCTTATCTGAGCAAGACAAAAATAGCTGTTATTTTTGGACACATTTTCCCTGCGAACAAACCATGTGAGCGGAGCAAGGACCGACAAGGCTCAATCAATCAATCAATCAATCAATCAATCAATCAATCAATCAATCAATCAATCAATCAATCAATCAATCAATCAATCCACACCCTACCGTAACATTTGTGATTATTCTGGTGAAGGTCAAAAAAGCCTGCTATGTTGTAATAATAAAACAAGGTTTTGCAGCCAGCGGCCTTGCTGAAAACGTAACAACTGAATACATGTATCAGTGATTCAAAGCAGCTCAAATCTCTCTCTATATAGTATAGAGAGAGAGATATGACCTGCTTTGAAGCTGCTTTTACATATACTGTATAGAGTCAGTATACTGTACAAAGAACATTATGTGACCATGAGACCAGCCTGACTCAAGGCTTTGAGATTTGTACTCTCAGTTCCAGGGTGAATCAAGCTTCGAGCACAGACAAGTGCTTCGAGCACAGTGCTCTGACCTTATGAAAACCTATACCTCATTCGCCTGTTCAGCTCACTTGCTCTGCCTGCATGTAAATATGTTCTACGTATTTCAAGCTTTAAAAATACTATATACATTGTAAATCATTGTATCAATTAAGTCATTGTAACAACCAAATCACATCAGCACCTATTGGTTTGGTAAAAGGGATTCACTTCAAACTCACCTGGGGCACTCTGTACAAACCTAATACACTGGATATGGCGATGTTATGAGCTGAGGAACCGTCACCCACAATGCCGAGCACTGGAGGAGAGCCAATGCAGCTCTCATCCACATGAATCTGCTCCTCTCTCCCGCTGACCAATGACAACGCTGCGCGGAATCCAACTCCCAGCACGGCACAGGTATCATAGAAACTATACCCCAGAGTGACATGGGGTAGCAGGCTGGGCTTCCTGTTGATCTCTGCGACGGCAAAAGCCATGGTCTGGGCCATCCTGAATGCGTCAATGTTGAAACTAACACACAAAAGGCCAGCAACAAGTTGTCTCAAGACACTTTACATGTAGAGCAAAGACCCGACCGAGATCCCACCCTGAACAAGCAATTTAGCGACAGTGATGACAAAGAACTCTGCCTTAAGAAACGTCAAGCAAACCCAGACTCTAGGGTGGGCGGCCATCTGCCTCGACCGTGTTGTGGGAAAGAAAGAGAGAGAGAGAAAGAGAGACAGAGAGGGAGATACAGCCAGGCAAATACAAGCTGTAGCAAGAATAATAAAAATCACACCCATGTGAAGTGAGGGGCACTCTTATCATCTTACAACATAATGTTTGTTTAAGCAACGGGTGATAATGCTTTGGCAATGTAAACGTTTGTTTTCTCATGCCAATAAAGCTCCTTTGAATTGAATTGATAATTCAGTTTGTTTTTCGGCCTCAAAACAAACTAGATTACAAATTAAATTTCTCTTTATTGTCCATGGCGTTTTCTTAAACAAACATCGTTGAAAAACAAACATTAAAGGCATATCCCCTCAATATTAATGTAATAGTGTAAGATAATACAATATGTTATAACCATGATGTTAGATATTATATAGTGACTCCTACTATATAGTGAATGTTAAGATACAGTGGTATAATATAAATCTCTATCTGGAGGAAACCACCTATAAATCAATGAATGCTATTGAACACCCTTTTTGTCTGTGTGTTGGTTATAATAAACATTAAAAAATGTACTTTGGACAAAACCTCTTAACTGCATTGGACTTCAACTGTCTGCTAAAGCAGCAACCACCTCTCCCTCGCAAGTCATTGACAATATACAAAGTCACAATATACCAACTTTGATGAGGCAGAATGTATTGCTTTGTTTTAAAATAATAAGGTTGTATTCGTTTCCTGGGGACAGAAAAAAAATCCTGAAAAAATTACATTTTGGAGTTAGGTGGTTTCTTCCCAACAGCAGAGATAATAAATCCATGGCTGTGCTCTGTGAAGAGGCCTGGTCCGCAGTCACACTCTTGATAGAAAACATCTACAAGTCCTATGGTACCTCGTCTAGTACATGAAAACAAGGACACTGTGCCCTTGCTTGCCATTGTATTTGTGGTGCTCACCCATAGCAAATGGGGTCCTGTTGCTCGGAGGTGAAAGACAGACCAGGGAAGACAGAGGAGAGATGGATCTCAAACAGACCACCCAGAACCAAGTCCCCAGGCTTGTACATTCTGTTGAGTTTAAACGGTGCCTGTAACTCACAAGAAGAGGATGATGAGGAAGACAAAGGAGAGAAGGAAGGGAACAATATCAAGTATGAAAACAGGTGCATGTCTAGAGATGCCCTCATGACTGTCCCCCTCTGTCTAACACCGTTCTCTAAATCCATTGTCCAGTTTTAGGTTTTATACACAGTGCAGTCAGTGTCATCCCCTGTGCCACCTCATGGCATTACGTAATCTGTCATGTGTATCTGAGTAGAGACAGAAGTTGAGGCAGGGCTTAACATACATTAGCAACACTTAATAATTACCAGTATATTCTTATTATACCGGTGTATATGTGCCAATTAGAAAATCTCTCCAGGGAGCCTAAAAGAAAGAAAGAGATTACCTCATGTCATCACAAATAAATTTATTTTTGCCCTGCTCAAGCATCTGCTGTCGTAAATGTCCTGCAGAGACGAGAGCTCCGGTGGTGCGTTTCGGCCGCAGATGACAGGATGGTGCACTGAAATACTGTTCAGAGGACTGCAAAAAGAATAGTCACAGCAGGGGCCTTGGGGCCAAAGATTGGGGCCAAATTTTCAAACTGCACCATACTTGGCACAAACACGTACTGTTCAGGGGTCTGCAATGATAATAGTCAGACAAGGGCCATGTTGTACTGTACAACCAAGCTTGCTTACTGATGCCATGGTGGACCCCTCTTAGGGCCACACATGGTACAACCATGAAAAACTGGTTAAAACAAAGCTCCTGGTTAAAACTGAGTTCATGTTCGATCCCTTTCAGTTTGCCTGCAGAACCAGGAGAGGCGTACTTGTACATTTATTATGTTTAGATGCAAGTCATGTAGCCTGGATTCTTGACTTTCTTACAAATAAATCACAACAGGTAAAACTCAATGGAATTTTATCGAGCCTACTAACATCTTCTGCCGTCTCACTTCAGGGTTGTGTATTGTTTGCCTTCTTGTATATCTTATACACAAATGACTGTGTTAGTCACCACGCCAGCACTTTCATTATGAAGTACGCTGACGACTCCATCATAGTCAGCTTGCTTGGTGATGATGAAGTTGGTCATGGCCAAGTACTTGAGGATTTTCTCTCCTGGTGTGGGGATGCCTTTCTCCAACTGAATGTAGCAAAAACCAAGGAGATGTGTGCTGACCTGCAGGAGACCCCC
>OOFJ01110768.1:0-10093 GCA_900323375.1 Benthosema glaciale
TGTTCAGTCTATACAGTATGGTACAGTACAGTACATTGCAGTATAGTACAGTACACTAAGCTGCAGTACAGTAAGGTACATTGCATTACAGTATGTTACAGTACAGTATGTTACAGTACAGTACAGTAAGTACAGTATGCTGCAGTACAGTATGTTACAGTACTGTACAGTACATTGCAGTATAGTACAGTACACTAAGCTGCAGTACAGTAAGGTACATTGCATTACAGTATGTTACAGTACAGTATGTTACAGTACAGTACAGTAAGTACAGTATGCTGCAGTACAGTATGTTACAGTACAGTACAGTACACACTGCACTGTACTGTACTGTACTGTCCTGCTTGGTCCCGCCTTATCGCTGCTTGCAGCTATATTGTTTTAGGTTGTTATTAGAGAAAGTAAAAGATGAGCGTTAATTGTTTTTCCATTTGCTGCTTTCTTTAGTTTTAGGGATTTTAGCTGTTTTGACAGGGGGGTGGGGGCATGCGAACATGGGGCTAAATATGTATTTATGTAAAAAAAAATTATAGCAATTTATTTTTTTATTATTTACTATAGTCCTAATAAACCCCAGGAAATTACATCTGGCCACAAAATATCACAAGATCTACTGAATGTGTCAAACTGACAAGTATCAGTATAATATTTTGTAAATAAATACATATTTAGCCCCATGTTCGCATGCCCCCGCCCCTGTCAAAAACAATTAAAATCACTAAAACTAAAGAAAGCAGAAAATTAAAAACAATTAACGCTCATCTTTTACTTTCTCTAATAACAACCTAAAACATTGGAAAAAAAACCCAAAGTTATGAGTTTACATCAGAGTTTGTCTTCATCCCTCAGCAAACCAAGAGGAAGCTGGACGATGCCAGCAAGCGACTGGAATCACTTTACGACAAACTCCGAGAGCAAACTGTGAGTATCTCCTTTATTAAAGCAGTGGTTCCCAAACGTTTTAACACTTTCTATACGAAAAACGAGTTAAACGAGTTTTGGACGAGTTCCAAACCCGCCAAAGACGAGTTGGACGAGTTTGGGGGAAAAAAGGCAGCACAACATTAAAACAAAATTATAAAAAAATAAAAATAATACTAATAATAATCAGGATATGTCCATAAATACAAGGCCAACAGACAAAAAAAAAAACAATGTCAGGATGTAAACTTTTAGTTTAGTAGTCAAAGTGTTAATGTCAAGACGACCCCAAAATTATATTTATTTTGGCTGTGGTGCCCCCAACTGTACAAGGTGCAGTGCTGCAAGCTTGTATATCTGCTATGTTTTGAATTCTTTGACAAACCACTGGTTTAACAAAATCAATTCAAAACATTTTACAACACTGATTCATTGATCATATATAATCATGTTTAGACCATATAAATTAGAATCATTACATAGTGTTGCAAATAAAAGACTATCAAAATAAGTGTGCTGTGATGTTTTATGACTATTCTGCTCATTTTTCTCTTCAGCTCTCCCCAGCCATCGTAGGAGGACTTCACAACATGGCAAAGAGCATCGAGTCCCGATCGTACGCAGACTGCCTCCATATTCACACCCACATAGTCAGTAGCAGCAACTTCAGCGAGATATCAGCCTTCATGCCGGTACTAAAGGTGGTGTTGACGCAAGCCAACAGACTCGGAGTCTGAATCAGCCCCGGGATTCCTGAAGCCCCGAGTTCTGCTCGGTGTGCGGGTGTTGCCCACAGGAAATAAGCGATCTACAAGCATGTACCGCAGTGCAGTGCAGTGTGAGGAGGCTTGTAGATTTGCCTATTTCTGGTGCTACGTACAGTATGAATCAGGATTAATTCTCAAACTGACATGGATGTCAAGCCTTTGCAAATATTAATTGAGGGAAGTGTTATTTGTTTTTATTTTTGTTTCAGTCTTTTTTTTATTTGTATTAATTGGGTAATTTCCTATACACACCTCCATTTGACTCACATGGTAGTTCATGATCACATGTCTTACATTTGATAGATTCCTCCAAGTTGTGCCATTAAATGCCAGTTTCTGTTCATAGCTCTTGACACCACAAGCCATGGTTTCAGGATCAGATTCCGTTTCTAGCCAGTAAGCCGACATGAATTCGCTTCACTACTTCCTATTTAACGAATGAGAAATTAAATCATAAATACACGGTCTATCAAAGCTGAATCGGACACTAATTATGGCTCCATCTTCGTCACCGCTAAACCCCTTATCCCTAAACTTCTTTGCCTTTTATTTTACTGCCAGCCTAAATGGTGCATTTATATAGCGCCTTTATTCAAGGCGCTTTACATAGATTGTGCATTACATTCACCCATTCACACACTGATGTCAGTGGAAACCATGCAAGGCACCTACTAGCACATCAGGAGCAAATAGGGGTTAAGTGTCTTGCTCAAGGACACATCGACACCAACTCTGGGGGAGCCTGGGTTCGAACCGCAACCAGTCACTCTACTCTACCGCTGCCCCAGCCTACAAGCTTACAACATGTCAATATAGATTGGCTAGTTGAACTATTCAAAAATATTTTTCAAAATAGTAAAAGAAAAAAAAAAAAGGCAAAGACGTGAGACATTAGAGATGGGGGTTTAGCGTGTGACGAAAATGGAGCCCATCATATGTCACGGTGGTCGACCTGATCTTAACAGGTTGGAGTTCTATGCGCTTTTTAAAATCTTTTAATGCTATTATTAACTAAAGTTTAGATCTTTTCATTTTTTAAACATGAGGGAGGGGGGACTCCCCCTGCTGGACAACATTTGCATGCTGCCTGGAGGTTGAGTCTGGCCAAAAGCAAAATAGGAACGCTTTAGCCTCGTATCAGACTCTGATACATGACGCTTTAGCGCCAATCAGTACGCTGATTGGCTGATGGGGTTGTCCGTCAACGATACTACTCCCGCCCCACGGCTAAACACCCACACAGGACATCATGCCAGACTATTCCCCGCCTAGGCAGAATGCAAAGTTTGGCGAGGGGGGAGGAGCAGTTTACGAGGCTAGGGGGGGAGACTGCCCATAATTCAGACATCCCATTACTCCGACTGCGCGGCTGTGCGTACGGAATAATGTGCCGTCGGACTAATGCCGCGGGTGTACTCGGGTTGCATCTGAAATGTCTGCCTTCACCTCACTCATATTTCCTTTTATGACCAGTATCACTACAATTATATACAGTGCATCGTTGCTGTCAGCTGGCAGAAACCTCTTATCTCCATATTTTAACTTTGTGTGTGTTTTTTTTTTTTTAATTCTTTCCCTAAATGAATGCCCTACTTCATGTAAATGGTAAATGGTGCATTTATATAGCGCCTTTATCCAAGGCGCTTTACAAGGGTTAAGTGTCTTGCTCAAGGACACTTCAACACCAACTCTGGGGGAGCCCGGGTTTGAACCACCAACCTTGCAGTTGCCATCCAGTCACTCCCACTGCTCAGGGGTACTACAGCACCACACAAAAGTATAAAAAGTGGCAGATCTACAGGATCGTTCGCACCGTGTTGTGAGCTTGTAGATATGCTGCTTTTTAAGAAAAACTATCCTGAAAAGTAACAGTTTTGGACATATGAGGTTTCCACCCGACAGAGACGACATGCAGTGTATTGGAGCAAGGTCATTCCAGTCTGCAGTCTTCATGCAAAACCATGCATTCCTGTTTCTTTACTGTTAGTTGACTATTTTGTTTTCGTGCATTTTATTTTCAGTATAATCATGACGGTGCATTTTTAACTTGCCATTTCAAACGGACTGTAAGTTTCACACAGTTTTCGAGTAACGCATGCATGAAACACATGCTTGCAATCCTTCTTCACAGGGACGTGCACAGAGTGTTGGAGGGGCAGGGGCTGAAATCTCGTAAGAGGGCACTTTTGGATACAATATAGCGAAAATAGCAGAGCTTGTATATCTGCTATTTCAGGGCGCAACCCAGCACTCTTTAGCTAGTGGAGATGTAGTGCACGACATGGATTTCTAAACACATTTGTTCAACACAAAATATGTGTTCAAGTTCAGAAGACTTGGGAAGATTTGCGCATGTGCATTTCTTTCACCATAGTAAATGCTGCATTCGTGGTCTGGAAAGGGCATTTGTTTTACAGACGGGTAAAACGGGCAGGGGCTGAAGAAGCCCCCTTTGATGTCTGTGTGTGCACGTCCCTGCTTCGTCATGGTAATGATGTAATTAGGAATACACTCAAGTTCCATGCTGCAAACTGCTTTGGGAAAGGAGAGTGTACTCGGTTATTGTTCCATCTATCTATGAGCAGGGCTGACTGTAGTCTGAATTGTTCTCCTGTTCACCTGACTGCTAATAGTTAGTTCAATTGACTACATGCAATATTTTCAATAAATGATATTTATTTAAAAGATGCTCATTGTCTTTATTTGTTCAAGGCAGTTGCGTTGTGTATTGAGTGTGGTAAATTGCTGTTTTCTTTTTTTTTTAAGTTGTGGTGTTTTCTGTCCAGGTTTACTGTACCATGCAGTAGTTATTTTGACAGTACGTACATTGTACACACTTCCATTTCTTTTATATAGGACTGATTTGGGCATTTTTATTTTTTAAATGTTTTTTTTTGGTGGCTTTCGCCTTTATTATATTTTTTTGAAGGGACCGATAGACAGTATGCCGACAGGAAATGGGGAGAGAGATGGGCTACGCTTCAGTAACACTTGCTATGCATCCCCTATCTATAATGCATTATATAAGCATACTGTATACTACTTATAGTTAGGCCTATAAGAACTCATAATGCTTTATAACAATCAGGCATTACAAAGCATTAATTACATTTGCAAGTAAGCAATCACGAGTACTCATGACATTATGATACAAAAAAAATTAATTGGATTTTTTATTAACAGCTTGGATAATTACAGTACATTTACAGCACAACTCAATACAAGAAAACTGTGAGTGGATGACACCATAAAGCATTTCTACTTGTCTGTGTAGCCAAAAGCAATAGATCATAGTGGAGGTAAAAAGGGAAAAGAAAAAAATACAGAAGAGGGGAAAAGGCCAGGGGTGGGTGGTGGGAATCATATTTTACAGAGGCCCGTTACGAATCGCAGCCAAACGTAGGTGCCCTTTGAGTGCGGTTTTGAAGGAGTCAAGGGATTCAGATGTCTTAATGACCGTTGGTAGTTGGTAGTAGTTCCACATTTTAGTGGCATAGGAGCGAAATTAATTTAGTCCCTTGTTCGTGCCGAATCTGGGTTGTGCATTTGTTTGTTTGCTGAACTTTGTTGACATTAAGGAAGCAAGTAACCCTATAGACAGGGAAAGAGCTATAACAACCTGATTACCGTGTGTGCCAAACTTTTCTCAGTTGTTCCTAACACGATTCAAATATGCTAATTATCTCATTAATTATGTAAGATACAAAAATGTACCAAGCAGAAATGGATTCCACGTAAAAAAAAAAAGTCATGTTAGGAACAACTGAGAAAAGTTTGGTAAAGCCTTTTCTCAATTTGTTATATAGGGTTTCCCCTGTTATTTCTGCCTATGTGACAAATAATTTGACACATGGGTGGAAATAACAGGGAAAACCCTATAACAAATTGATAAAGGGCTTTACCAAACTTTACTCAGTTGTTCCCAACATGATTTTTTACGTAGAATCCATTTCTGCGATGTACATTGTTGTATAATTAATGGAATAATTTGCATCTTTGACTAAATATGCTAATTAACTCATTAATTATGCACAATATAAAGATGTACCAAGCAGAATTGCATTCTACGTAAAAAATCGTGTTAGGAACAACTGAGAAAAGTTTGGCACACCCGGTAATCAGGTTGTTATAGCTCTTTCCCTGTCTACTATAAGGTCAAGTATAATATCACTGGTCACTCACTGACCGTGTCACACTTGTGTAGGCCAAAAAGCCACTCAAATCCAGCTCTCCCAAAAAATACCAAAAATATTCAAATAGTAGAATCTTACTGAAAACCAAGAGTCTTTTGTGGCACAATCAAGATCATGTATTTATACCAGCTCAGTGGCCTTGTGGTTAGAGTGTCGGGTATCGGCTGCAGCCAGCCCTGGCGGTGGCGTGCCGCGGGTTCGACTCCAGAGCTCGACGGACTTTGCCGCGTGTCTCCCCCATCTCTCTCCCCCCTCCCGTCAAAACTGTCATCAATTAAGTCATAAAAGCCCCCAGAAATATCATGTATTTATTCACCTTTTGCAGAGGGTCCACATGAAATGGTGGTTCACACAAACAGCACACAAAAATAAAGTACTTACAGCCCACACTGGCTCTAAAGGTCTACTCAGCTCAAACACAGTCCTACCATGACTGACTGGCTGCTGTACACTTTACAGGTCCTCCTCTTATAAGGCCACAGGCCCCTCCCATGGACCAAACCAACCCAGGATTGTTTCCACAATCTAACCAGTGATACACACTGTCCAGAGACATCATAATTCACACATAAATTATAATTATATGTAAGTGTCACACAATACTCTAATAAAATGATCCACATAATATATTGGAAGATATGAGTTCTCTACAGTATATACAAAACAGAGTTTGTGTGATCCCCACACAAACCCACAGTTAGTACTGCTCCATACCCTGGAGCCAATTAACAATCAGTCTTCAATACACTGTCAGAAAGCAGAAATATTAAACATTAATCCATGGCATCTCTTGACTTTCTAAAATCTACGCCACCAACAACTGAACCAGGATGGGGTCGATTACAAGTGAAAATCAATAAGAAGAAGAGGAAGATTTTTTTTTTTGTCCATGTCAAGAGTTTATAGGACGATCATTCTGATTGGTGGCAGGACTTGGACATATTCTGCTATGGCCTCATTTCGTCACTAGGTGGCGGTCTTGTTTGATTAATTCTGAATAGTTTATAAGCAGCATAGGCTTTATCAACACTGGTTGGTCATTATAATTCCTGGTTACTGGATCTGTTAGATGCTTATTGAAGCAGAGTTGACTACTTCTTGATTAAGTTTGATGGTCTTCAATGTTTGTCAGGGCAAGGACCCATCCGCAGTAGGGGCCACCACTGTGTTAGATAGCCTATTACACTTTTTTCCCTTCTCCATCTCCATGCAACTTGATAGGTTTCGTTTGAGAATACTTTGGACATATTCCTCAGATTTTCTATAGCTGTGTGACTGGTGATGCTGCAGTTTGTATTGGTTTTATAGATTTGTTTGACAGTGCTATCTAACTTGTCTCACTCACAACCCTAAGACTACAGGCTAGTGAGGGATTATCACTGCTGTTGTATTTATCACTAAATACAATCAATTATATATTCACTTTTTTGTCACATCTCTCTCTCTCTCTCTCTCTCTCTCTCTCTCTCTCTCTCTCTCTCTGCGTGCGACGCATGCGTGCGTGCGTGCTGTGTTTGGACTGTGGAATGTGTTTAGATAAAAAAGGTATACAGTGTACAATGCTGTATAATGTGGTTTGTCACGTACACAGAGTTATTGAGTGTGAGTGTGGCAGGCATGCAGAAGCAGAACCCTTAGGAATTAATGATGATGGCAGTAGATGAAACCTTGACAATTAAAAGTGCTCAGGAAATAACTGAATATTCAGTATGCCCTCCTGGTATAAAATGTGAGTGGTTTGATAATAGAAACTAATAGCATATTAACACAATGGTCCTTTAGGAACTCGGTGGGTATACTGAAAAAGCAATGTTTTCCTTTTGATCAACTCTCAAGACGGGAAATATTTATATTTAAAATATTGATGGTGTGGACTTCTAGTAATTATAGAATTAAAGCAACATGGGGATTCGACTCATCAAACAGAATTATGTGTAAATATGTAGATATTTTTGTTGTTTCATCTGTTTTCCCACTTGCAAATCCCCCCCCCCACGATGGGGAACTATGCACGAAAACGAATTTGGCTGATTCTGAGCAGAAATGCTTGTGAGGAAATCATTGCTTTGCTATATTCATATTGTTATGGATGGATGTGCATGTAGGCCTACATGGCATGGATTTTAGCTTTCCATTTTGGATAAATTAGAGAGTTTTCTTTCTGGGGCCGCGGTTGCTCAGGAGGTCAGGAGGTGGTCTTGGAATTGGAAGGTTCCCAGTTTGGTCCTGGCCTTGAGAAGAATCCTCAAGAAGAATCCTTAATTCTGAGCAAAATGCCAAGACATACGTAGCCTATATTCATCTCAGACATGCTGAAGCTATATGAACCTGGAGTAATATTCCACGTTTAGAAAATCCCCAACCATAGCTACTACTAATAGTAAGCCCCGCCCTACTAGTAGTAGCCGGCGCGGTAAAACAAGCTAAAACTAATCTCGCCGGAAAAACTTGCGGGCGACACGTCACACCGTTACTCACACCGTTACTCATACCGTTACTCACACCCTCACCCTGCAACTTGAACGAGGTGTGTAAACGCTTATTTCACGCGGTGACATTAGTATCGCTACAAAAGGCCATTATGAGCTTGCTGATCTGCTAATTTTGGAAAATGTGTGCAAATCTTTGAATATCTTTTCTAAAGCAAACATATTTAACTCACAGGGAGAAGCAAATAATAAAACACCAACAAAACGACACGTTACTTTGGAGCCACATTACCCTGACACAGTTACATAGAAACAAGGTCAAACAGCACACAAGGACAGCAACTTTCTCGTGGTTCAGACGGTATTCTAATACGTTGCACGATCTTTCTGCTGTGAGCTCAGAGCTCAGATCAGGCTCATGTGATCTCCTCTCCTCTCCCAATAGCTCTCCTCTCTGTTATCGAAGTGTGGTTCGGGGACTCCCTGAGGTCTCTGATGGGTCCCCATGGGGCGTGCACACACGCACACCCACGCACATGTACACGCTAACCAAATGGATCCTTGCAGGTCGGTAACTCTGAGAGTGTAACAAATGGAACCAAATTGACCCTTACATTACATGTCTGTAACTCTGAGAGTGTGAAACAGGTAACCAAATGGACCCTTACAGGTCCAACACTGTTCTTTGCAAATCATCGAATGAAGTGAGAGGTCGGCAAAAGAAAGAAAAAAAGAAATCACATGAACTTGAACTTAGTGGTGCTGTGTGTACTCTGGTGTTGGTGAAACAGCGCCCCCTGTTGGTATGCTAAACATAGGGACATAGGGATGGGTGTACAGGTGTGTTTACATAGGGACAAAGCTGGGCCTTGGAGTGGTTGCACCACTCAAAAAAACAAAAAACTAACATATAGCCATATGGACCTGTAAATGACAACAAAACACAAACTAAGGCACTGGTTGTGGTACTTCTGGTTTACCAGAACGGGGTTCAACTCCCTGCGGTGCCCTGCTCAATGTGTTGTATTTACATGGTTTATTTTTATTATGCTCAATGTGTTCTTTCCGATTTTCTTTTCCGAAACGAATCTTAAATTAGTGTATATGTTTAATAGCCCTTCACTTCTTGGATTTAATGTGCATAAAAAGGTAAGAAGCGTGTATTTTGGAAACCATGCACCGTTTCTGAACCGCGGTGGGAGGTGCCCACTATGTGACCTCATCTCTTAGCAGCTACAGTATGAGCGAAGAGTGAGGGAACATTGGGGCTAGTGTCTTACTTGTGCTTCCAATTATATTGTGCATCACTAGTTACCAAGTCTATTTATTAATTATTTCTGTTCACTAGCGATCCCAAATCAAGCCTCTTTGACACATAGCTGGGATGACGCTGGAATTGAACCCATAACATTCTGATTACCATGCAAGAGGTGTGTGAGCGGAGCCTGATTGTGTTGCTCAGGGACACCTCACCAGGCAGTAAGAATAAGCAAATCGAACCGGGAGTCAATGTTCGAACGAGGAGTCTTCTGACTACCAGACAGCCACTAGCTCTACCTCCTGAGGTGTGTGTGTGTGTGTGTGTGTGTGTGTGTGTGTGTGTGTGTGTGTGTGTGTGTGTGTGTGTGTGTGTGTGTGTGTGTGTGTGTGTGTGTGTGTGTGTGTGCGTGTGTGAGTGCGTGAATGTGATGCACAATCTATGTAAAGCCAAATCTATGTTGACCCTGGCTAACAAGAACAGGCTTGGAAGCCTCGTCAAAGTGGCCAGTAAGGTTTCTGGGAG
>OOFJ01110785.1:0-10186 GCA_900323375.1 Benthosema glaciale
TTTAAACACATGATACGCACGTGAGCGCACGCACGCACGCACGCACGCACGCACGCACGCACGCACACATACATCTTGTATAGCAAGACTAAACATATTTACACTTTAACTGTGTACAATGGTAACCAGAGAAGTCGCCGGTTTTCCGACTCGCAGCAGTTTAGTGCGTTTGTGTTTTGTTTGTATTCTGTAAAGCACTTTGAATTGCCTTGTGTATGAAAAGTGCTATATAAATAAAATTGCCTTGCCTTGCCTTGCCTTGTTTAGAGTTTACATGGAGTAGGAATTCTGAAGTTTAAACAAAGTTAACAGAAATATCATAGGTAGATTTGGTACTATCATTGGTATTCGCATACTCACCTTTTCCTATCTTTATCTTGCTGACTATTTCATTACACAAAATATTTTGATCACTTTGGAAAAGAGCTATAACATCTGTGGGTTGGACATAGACATCATGTTAGCATAATGATGGAGACATTGGAACTTGTTTCTCTCCACTTTTTGCTGCGATGAGTTGGTAAACGGGCGAGTTCTCCGGTGTACTAATGCAGGGGTTCTCAACCCGTGGGTCCCGACCCCTCGGGGGGTCCCGGAATTATTTTGGGGGGTCCCCAGATGATTTCTCTCTAGGTTGTCCTCAGACGAGCCCTCCATCGACGCTTCCAGTTATCCCAGTTCTCCATACATCTTGCCAGCTCGCTAGTACTTTGCGCTCCTGCATTTCTCTTGAGTACATCCACATAATGTTAATGTGGGACGTCCTTGTGACCGGTGCCCGTGTGTTGGTTCCCAGAGCACCAGTTTAAATTATATAGGTATTTTTTTGCCTTGACCGTCTTTGGTCTTTTTTCATATTTTAGCATTTTACAACGTTAAATAGACAGGTTTTTTTTTAAATTCATTTAAATAGAAACAATACTCAGAGGGAAAAATAAATGTGATGATTACCTATTCAAATCTTAAAACATTGATTCAAAAATTCACTCCCCTTTGGTAATTGTAGCATTTGAATATATGTCTGTCAGATTTGCACATCTGGGGATTTCAATTATTGATAATTCTTTGTAAGGTTGTTTAACTAAAATTGTTGCACTGCCAGTTTTCTTTTTTTAAGTTCAATTTAATTGCAGTTTTTAAGTCCTGCGACACAATTCTGAGCAGGCTCTGACTTTGCTCTCCAGGATATTGACCTTTTTTGACCTGGCTTAGTGACTGTTGTTTCGTGTCGTCGTTCTGCTGGAAACATAGACTACCTTTAATCCCTAGTCATTGTTCTGTTGCAGACAGAGAGGTTTTCTTCAACCCCCAGCATCCTTATTTTGGACGTGTCGTTGTAGGCAAAATCATTAAAAAAAAAACATAGCAGATCTGCAGTACCAGGAAGCCCACGGTGACACATTGTAACTGTCTATTTTCAACGTGTGACACCGTTGTACAGCGAAGTACAAATTAGGACTAGCTGCTAGAGTTGTTAAAGAGTTGCCCCGGGTCATTGGCGGCTTCCTTGACCGCGTGCTCTACTTGCCCTCTCACTGAATTGTTGGAGTACAGCCTGTTCTAGTCATAATTATTACTCCACTATGTTGTTTTTAGTGACAATTCGGGACATGTTTGTTTTGTCCCGAAACTCGATTGGTTGGATGAGTTGATGATGTAATGGTGGTGTAATTGAGATACTGATCTTTGTTGGTTAAAAGTGTCCTTGTAAAAAAATAAAACTACCTTTATTTCCTCTTTAAAAACCTTGGTATGTATGATGACTACAACAAGATACGTCACGAGATCTTATAAATCAAGCTTAAACAGCGTGGTAGGGTAATTGTAGTCAGGTTTAATCAGTAATCAGTGTATGTGAGAAAGGCCAGTTAAATATAAGAAGTTATTAGTTGTATATGTCGCAAAAGAAATTAAGCGAGTACTTACACACACACTACACAAGTAGGCCATGTATGGCCAACTTGCAATGCGCAAGTTGGCACTCGACAGAGTGCAGTTCTAGTTATCATTTTATCAGATGTTACTTTACTTTGCTCCAAGGGAAACATCTTCTTGTATCCTATATGTTTATGCTATATGTTTATAATAATTTTGCATTTATTCTGTTAATATAGATACTATAGTATAGAGTATTTCTGTTGGCGGCCAGTGGTAAAAGAGCGTAACTAAGCCTGGTGATTCAGTGCTGTAAAACAATAACGTTTGGTAGGGCTTGTAAACTAGTAAAACTACCATTGTTGATTGGACTGTTTTGGTCTTCTGCTCTTTGTCATGATGCAGACAGTCATGATTGAATTATACAGCTACATAACGAGTGCTTGCGACTGCAGGAATAGCGTGAGGTCAGAGGTGGCCTTTGGCACCAGTCCAAGACCAGTCTTATCAGTCTGCCAAATGATAAGCCTTCTTTTCTTGGCACGTCCTCTTAAGAGATGCAAAGAAACCAGTGATTGCCGCCCATTGTTTTGAGAGAGAAACTGGATTGGGCTCTATCTTTCAATCACAGAAACTCCTCAGATCATGGTTTGAAGAGGCTGCATTCATTGAGGGGATTTATTTTTAACTTTAGCATGTTACAACTTGGATATTAAATGGGACATTTGTTTGTCTTTCTGTTTTTTCTGACTGGACCTCATGGCTAAGGCTAGTGGAAATCTTCATTTAACAAACAAATATACTATCAATCGTAGGCCTATTTGTTGGTGTACTATTCTATATTTCTTAACCCAGTGGTTCCCAAAGTTGGGTCCAGGGACCCCAAGGGGGTCCTTTTGGGGTAGCTCCAGGCAACTGAACTAAATGGTATAGTTTGGAACCAAATGGACCCTTATGGGTCTGTAGTACTGTACCTCTAAGAGTGTACAAACGGACCAAATGGACCCCTTAACATTGATTTTACAATATAAAATTTGGGTCCCAGAGATAGAAATGCCATCAAATGGGGGCGTCCGTAGACGCACCGTATGTCAAACTGGGGTCTGGGGTCACTTTGAAATGAAACAGGTTGAGAATCACTGCTAGAGCCGTACAAATCTTCTCTCATGAGGATGTCCCTGGCACAGTGTTGTTCTCGTCGACTAAAACTAAGCCAAAAAGTGTTCGTCGACTACATTTTTTCACTGACGAAAACAAAATGAAAACTGAGCTACGATGACTAAAACTAAGACTAAATATATTGACATTTTCGTCAACAAATAGAAACTAGACTAAAACGTAGTAGGGAGTAGTGGACAAGAGGTCCAGTATAAGTAATTTTACACTTGGTTTGCATGCTGAAAATAGTCGATCTACAAGCTCACAACGCGTCGCAGTGTGAGCTTGTAGATCGACTATTTTCAGCAAGTGTAAAAACAGTCATTATGACTGCATCAAGGCCCACCAAAATGCATTTTAGTCGACTAAATCAACTGTAGATTTAGTCGACTAAAATCTTATGACATGTAGTCGACTAAAACTAGACTAACACTAAAACATTGCAGGTGACTACAACTAAAATGAAAGCTATAAGAGACTATGACTAAAACAAAAATCTAAATTTGCTGCCAAAAACGACACTTGCCCTGGCATTATCTCTTCAAAAGGATAATTAATTAGTGTCAATTTGGGGGTCCTTGACATGAAAAATAACTGTCTTTATAATAACCTTATACTATAATCAGAGATGGGGAACCGCCCCCATCCATCGGTCACGTGAACAGGGTGCAGCAACGTCACTTATACTAGGGCTGGCTGGCTGAGATTTGTGTGGAGGAAGAATAAAGCTAGTGGAGACTATATAGAGAACGAGACAAGCCCCTGATCGAGGTGCGGCACTATATTCCTTATAGCCTTGATCCTTTTCTTTTCTGCCCAGAGGAGCTATAGAGGGGAACAGAATATCTGTTCGATATTTTTTTCGAGGCCCACAAATGCCTGGTCCCACCCAAGCACTTTCCCCGAATGGAGAGAACAACAACGACATCGGAGTCCCGGTGGGTGTCCTCCTCCCTCCTCCGGACAACGGATCCAACATCATTCCTTACAGAAAGAACACAGTGCGGGGAGAGCGCGCCTACAGGTAAAACCGTTGCTTTGCAGACTAGTGCCGCATTTTGCTGTGGCCGCCCGGGGCTTTAATTCGTTTGGAATTAAGATGCTTGCAAAAAACGACGCGTTTTTAAACCGTTAAATTTCATATAGCGATCACACAACACTGATCTGACAGCAGACTGTGGGGAATATTATAGCTGCTATATAAACCACAGCCTGTCCTCTCTCTCTCAGGCCTCATACACACGTATCAAACGCACGTTCTGTGTTCCGGCTCTTCGTTTGACGGACCACCTCATCAATCAATGCTTTTCCAATGGAAGTCACATGGTTCGACCAAGCACTTGTGTTTGATGGTTGAGTTATGGCCATCCAACAAAAAAAATGTTTGGCAAAAAAAAACAAAAACATGTGACGCCCATTGTAATTGCATTGTGGTGGCCAGGCCATTAAACACAGACGGAACACAGAACATGTGTTTGGTGTGTGTTTACATGAGGCATCAGAGCCGCTGGTCAGTGGAGCTATGGCGCAAATCGCCCAGCCAAGCCAAGGCCCCTTCCAAGAAGCACCACCGTCCACCACCATGGCTGATCTAACGTCGGAATTGTTATGCTTTAATAAATGTCCACTACAACGGCATTGTGTCGAGTATACAGGCGTTATAGACCCGCACCGCACTGAAGAGAGACGAGTGGAGCTCTTGTCAAAAAAATGTTCGTCTGCCAAAACACAGCCGCCCCTCTCTCTCTCTCTCTCTCTCTCTCTCTGCTCTCTCTCTATCTCTCTCTCTCTGCTCTGCTAGAATATTTTCATCATGACATGTCATGTTTGATGGCCGATCATGTGTTGCGGTGATGACTGTGTTGCAGACAGTCATAATTGTCACACGTAACGGTGAAACCCCCCCTTAATAAGTTGCTCATGATCGTTTTCCTGTGTAAAATCGTCCTGTACAGCATGTATGCATGTATGTATGCCGCTGTAATTTAATGTGCTGTCCCTGCATGGCTAACACAGCTAACAGACATCCGCTTTGTTGACATGATACCTATACTGTCCCAGTTTCCTTTCCCCAAGAAGTCACTGCATGGTCGAGGCTCTCTGTCTCTGACATTATCTTTAATGACGATAATAACGGTTGTTATACAAAATCCCCATCCTGCATGCACCACCTATCTATAAGATTTTGTTCTTGAGAGTGGAATAATGATTAGGCATGATGTAATTACCTAATACTACACAGTCATAGACTACAGTACATATTTAGTTAATGTAATCTAATACAATCAAGTGTTGCAGAGAGCATTGATATCTCCTGTAGCTGTAAATGTTTGAGTTTAAAGAGAAACACTGACATTATTTCTAAATAAATTCTGGGAATTCCTGCAGACCTTTTCCAATAAAAATACAAAAAGGTATGACAAGTATGTTTAGCCTACCTTTCAATGGATTATTTCCCTGTGCTTTATGCACAATTATGCTTTCATAATTTGAATTCTCTACAGGTTGACCGCATCATGCTTTTACATACTGTGGGGAAAATGCGAAGAAGCAGTTGAGATAACATTGACAGAACATTAGGTTGACCTTTTGCTTGAAGTAACTGAAATATTCTACTACTAAACTATATTTAGAGTATAGACTCAAGTTGTTGAAATACAGGGGGATATGGAAAGATAGCAGCACATTTGAGAGGTGTTGCATTTCCAATTGAGACTTTGCTCCTTGCTTGACCACAATAACTCACTATTGATTCATGTTAGTTAGTTTCATTTATTGTCCACAATGGGGAAATTTGTCTTCGGTCTCATAAACAACAGTTGATTGAATACTTTATTAGTCCTGGTGAATTGTTGTCAGTTGTGGTCCTGACCTATGCATTCAGTTCAATTATCATAGTTTGTAATGGTGGTGTTGCCCTTTCTGACACTATTTTTGGTCTGGAATTTGGGCTAGTTCTTTAGGACATACATGGCGGCCCGGGGCCCACATCTGGTCCCCACTTTCACTTAATGTGGCCCACAGGTTAATATCGGAATACTGATATGTTATTGATTTCAGCTGTTACCATTTCAAACATGCAAACATGACTCGCTTTAATTGCGTCTATATTTGGGATGTCCTGATACACTTTTTTTTAGTTCCTGATACCACCATTTGTGTGTTTGCTGATACAGAATACCGATACCAGTATTGTGATCTCATATTGTGTTTATAGCTATCTAGCTATATATCTCATGTTGTCTTCATAGCAGACTCCTCACTCAAACATGCACTTGCAGTTTTGGCAACTCGAAAGCAAACGCCACCATTTTATTTACCTGCCATAGTGTCAACCCCTTGCCCCTGTGTCGGATCTGTGGTTAGACTGGTGTATTCGCCGATACCGATAAGGGCAGATTCCTGGCCCTGTAAGCCCTCTCCAGCGGTGCCCACCCCTGCTTTAGACTGTGTATGTACTCAGAGGCTTGATTTTGTCAATAGTAAACAGTTAACCCTATAGTACTTAAAAGTTCACAAAGAGTTGTGAATACATTGTGAGATTATTGTAGATCTGCTATCTTAGTTCAGTGGTTCCTAGGTTTCGTTGAGGGAGTTCCAGGGGTCCCCAGCTACATGATGGTTAGGAAGTAACCAAATTCGTATTGTAAATTTGCCTGCAGGGATAATAAAGTACATCTCATCTCAAATGGACCCTTATAGGTCTGTAACTCAGTTAAATTAACATCGATTTTTTTTTAAATATAAATTGGGGTCCCAGAGATATGGGGGTCTGTAGACTAATATGCATGGCAAACTGGGGGTCCTTGAAATCGAATGGGTTGAGAATCACTGGTCCCTGGAATATCTTTTCAAATGAGAGATGAAGATACCTGACGAAGGTCGTTTGGACCGAACTCTGAATAAAACCTGCGGATTTTATAAGTGAAGACGGTGTGCATGGGACCTTTTTCTTCTCAAATGAGAGATGGCAAAAGTTTGGAAACCACTGTCTTAGTTGAATGTCTGCCCATTTTTTGCCTAATGTTTTGCCCGTTATCACATGCCCAGAATAGGGATGCTGTAGTGTTCCATGTTCAATCTAAAACAGTGGTCCGGGGACCACCAGTGGTCCTTGAGATGGTTCCAGGTGGTCCCCATGCTAAATGATGGAGAGTTGGTAACCAAATGGACCCTTATAGATCTTTAACTCTTGAGAGCGTGAAATGAAACCGTACGGGTCCATTTGGTTTCATTTGTTTTGCTCTCAAGAGTTAAATTATTGTTAAACATCTCAATTACTTACTTTACAAGAAGTCTAGAGAAGGTAGAAAGATTGTTATTTTGGTCAACATTTGCCTATTCTGTCTCCTAAATACAGCATGAAATTGTGGACAAAGACAAAATTCTCTAGTTTTGTGTCTAGAGGGTAAATGTCATCAAATGGTGGTTCCGTGGCTCAAATGCTGAATAAATAGTGTGCCCTGGTATCAAAATGGTTGAAAACCACTGTTCTAAACCAAAAGCATTAATTGTGCTATGTTGTTTTATTTTTTTCAGCTGGGGGATGGCGGTCAACGTATATTCTACCTCAATAACCCAGGAGACTATGAGCAGGCATGACATCACTGCCTGGGTAAACGATCTTCTCTGCCTGAACTACACTAAAGTGGAGCAGCTCTCCTCAGGTGAGATCAAACTTCTTTCCTTCAAAATGAAACACAAAAAACAAAACAAAAAACGTGCTTAACAGCTTTTCTCTCGTCCTCCCGGCTCTGCAATCCCAGATTTATGAGGAATGCTTTGGTTCTATTTTCTTTTTGTCACTAACATAACAACGGCGATGGTCTGTTGTTGGTTCTTTAACATAGGTATGTTAAAGGCATCCTAGAAAACATCTGCACCGGCTTCCTCTTGTAGAGGTTAGGAATCTATAAATAACATGTAGAGTTTCTCACGTCTCTGTCTTAGTAAACAGCAACAGTGAGTCTAGTGTAAATAATACCAATTCCTCTATCCGTTTCCACTTGGTTAATATCTTTTACTTTTCATGGGTTATTTATGGCAGGGGTTCTCAAAAGTTTTTTGGCTGGGGACCCCCCGGAAATGCTTTGGCCATGTCTCGCGACCCCCGCCACGCCCCCTTCCCCACCATCGATACAATGTGACCGCTACAATAACCTTAATAATAGAGAAATACATCATACATAAATAGTAAAAGAAGATATAATCATTAAGGAAAGTTTATGCATGCACTATGTGTACGATGTAAACTCCCCCTTAGGGGTCGCGACCCACAGGTTGAGAACCAGACAGTGGCCTTGTGGTACCAGACAGTGGCCTTGTGGTTAGAGTGTCCGCCCTGAATACTGGGAGGTCGGGGTTCGATCCCCGGCCGGGTCATACCCAAAGACTGTAAAAATGGGACCCAATGCCTCCCTGCTTGGCACTCAGCATTAATGGGTTGGATTGGGGGTCAAATCAACGAATGATTCCCGAACGCGGCACGACTGTGGCTCACCGCTCCAAGAGATGGGTCAAATGCGGAGAACAAATTTCACCGGGGCAAGTCATACACAGGTAACGATGTGTATGACTTTGACTTTGAACCCCTGATTTATGGCATGTGATACTGGTGATCATATTCCCAAAACTTTATTTAATTTCAACTTTGACTTATGTTGTGCTTTTCACAACTAATATATTATGAAATAATAATGCATGTCCCCATGCAGACTTGATGGACATTTGAATTTAATTTGTAAAACTACACTATAATTTATCTCTGCTGCAGGGACTATTTTCTGGAAGAGATATTTGTTGTTGTGTGGATGTCTTCAAATATGTTGTGAATGACAACAGTTAAGCAAGTGCAATTTACAATCTGTAGGTGTTGCCCTCTTTCTGACAGAGAGGTAATTGCATATTATTACTATTGCCTCTCTTGGCCGCTTCACGACTTCCCTGTATGTATTCACATCTCCAAACAACCTGTTCATGCTTCTAACTCTGCTTACACACATGTCCACTTCTAATAGTAACAGGTTATGGTACGGTTCTCTCCATTATTTCCATATGTAAATGATTCGGGGGGTCAGGGGTACTGTGGGTGGGCGAAGGGGAGCAAGCTATCTGTGTGTGTGTGTATGTCTTGTGTATTTGTATTGTATGTCATGTCGCACCTATGTGTCTTTAGTACTGTACTTGCACTGTTGTATTTGTATGTATGTATGTATGTATAGGACCCCCTCTAAAATGAGATGCTGTATCTCAAGGGGTCTTCCGAGTGGGAAACAAAATGTTTACTGCTAGGGGAGATATTGGGCTTATACTCTTCAGCTTGATGGTAAATGGTGCGACTTTACTTTGCAGTGTGCATTGCATTCACCTATTCATAAACTCATTGACACATTTATGGCGGGAGCGAACCATGCAAGGCACCAAACTGAACCTACTCATTAATTCTTACTTACTCTAGTCTAGAACAAGTCTTACTTACTCAAGAAGACTTCGCCTGAGCTTCCCCACTTGTCAACCAGTGGGTGTTCTACACAGCACCAAGGTCTACATTTCTCAAGGGGGGGTAGTAGGGAAAGGAGACCAACTCCAACCATTACACTTTTATAATAATATTTTATATGTACAGTACATAATCTATGGCACGGATAGGTTAAAATAAGGTTTTATTCCTTCAATGAAATAAGTCTCCTATATTGCAGCTTTAAATGCAATTTTGACAAAACATTAAGATGACACGTTGTTTCAATGCATACTGTGTCGTTTCAAGTTTCCGCATTGTTGATTTTCATACCATGCTGACATTGAAACGACAATGAGTTAGAAATGCTATAGTTATAAGTAAAGTCAATGCTTATAACATGAAAGAAATGCCGGTATGGACCTTTTACCCTTTCTAGACGGGAACCTTTTTGGTGTTTCAAGCATTACAGCTCCTTTCCAAAAAATTAGAATATCATGTTAAAGTTTTTGAATAGAATTGTGGAAATAATCCAACTTTTACATGATATTCTAATTTTTTGGAAAGGAGCTGTATATCTTCTTCCCAAAAGGACTTTCAAACTAGGGAGGGTATGGTCTGGTCAGCCTGCAATGACATGCATAAGATATGGTCATGCCAGCTTAGTGAGATGTTCAAAGTAATAACAATATTTAG
>OOFJ01110786.1:0-11804 GCA_900323375.1 Benthosema glaciale
CACACACACACACACACACACACACACACACACACACACACACAGCCTCCCATCGTTTTAGCTCTCCTCAGCGCTCCTTCTCCTGGGAAGATGCTACTGCCTCTTAAAGAAACAACCTTCATTTCCTTTAAAGATATCGAGTATGACCACATATTCTGTCACCAAACTCGTGCATGCAGCTCATTATTTTTGTATTATTAACACGTAACGTACTTGTGATTTATTACATTTCACATGAACACGGTTTTTACTCAAGAAACAAAACAAAAAAAAGATAAGAAAAGTAAATTTCCAATCGTTAAGCAATGGCACCCTCTGGTGCGTAACAAGAGAAATGCAATGCACCTGCATGTAGGGATTTAGGCAAATTTCACGTTTAGGCAATCACCCTTTTGACCAATTATTATCACCCGCAAAACTTCGATAACTTTAAAGTCACAAGTCTCACATGGCATATTAAGCATTTGGTTGGATATTGGTGTAGAATAGTCTGAATAGATGATATCTGTTGTTGACATGTAATTAAAAAAATAAAAAAAATAAAAATCTGCAATTCCGCATACCAAATATTTAGGCTATTTCAAAAATGAAATCACCCGCTGGTTCTTGACAGAAGGCTGCCAGACAAGCCAGTGGAACAACTAACCAATGGCCATCATCGTCAGCCAAAGTCACCAAAGCGTCAGCACCTCAACCAATCGATGCCACCGGTAGGGGAAGTCAAACCAAGGGTTGGGCAGGGCAGCGCGCGGTAAGAGATGACGTAATGTCCTCCTACCTAGATTGATAGATGATGGAGGTCCTCCACCACGGGCTGAGATTCAATTCAGAGTGCATTTAAATTAGATTGGCAACATATTTGGTTGCATGAAATGAAAGGGATACAGTACAGACTAGTACACCAAAAGAGAAATAGTGGGCCAGAAAAGGTGAAAGAGGCGAGCCAATAAAGGACCGTCTGACAAGCAAGTGTCAAATGCGGTTTCAGTTGAGATGGCTGACATCTGTCTTAGAAAAGCTCAGGCCAGTGGAAGCACACCCACGCTATTTGACGAAAGTACGAAACCCTTCAGTACTGAAAGCTCAGCACAATGTCAAAGGGAAGCATCATTTGCAGAATTACTGTTGCATGGCATGGGATTGATTGAAGGCCAGGCCAAACCCAGGCAGGGTATAATAAATAAATAAAAACAATCTGAATGAATTAATTTGTGAAACTCACTAGATTAATTCCCCCCATCACCACCACCAGCCAAGTACAAAATATTGAAAGTGTACACATACTGCGTAAAACTCCTGTACACATACCTATCTGACATATCTGTCATATACACTAAGAAAGTTTAAAGTGTGAGAGGGGTGCAGACAAATCTTAAATAAAAGGACCAGTCTTTCACAGATTAGGACTGTTTTTTTTTTAAAATCACATTATGTATTAATTTCCATTTAATCAGATGAGGCCTGAGCTTCATACGATCAAAGGTAGTAAACATTGGGCTGAATTAATCACTTCTATCTTTTCTCATGTAAAACCTGTTGGAGATCAAATAGCAATGACATTATCTCCAATGGTTAGTCCCTCTGTAGTGACATCACCACCGGAGTGAGTGACAGGGGGCAGCTGCATGGCCACCAGGAGAGGAGGGGTCATGTTGGGGTCATGAGAGGTCAGTGGGTTACTGGTATGCTGATAGGAATGTACCGTGTATGGCGCCAGAGGGACCAAATCCTGGTGACAAGAAGAAGGACCAGTCTCCAGGGAGCCATGCCACTGGAGAAGACAGAATGTTAATACAAAAATAAAGAAATTGAGCTGACGTTTTATGGTGCAAAGCAGGACACTACACTACTAGTTGAATATAAGTTGAACAAGTTTATAGATGGAAACCAGATTTAATATGATTTAGCAGATATACAATGTTGGTGTAAAAACAAGGACATGGCACACAGATTCTTCAGATTGAGAAGCAATAAAATAAAATAAAAACAACATGGATGCAATGACGTGAGAACTTTATTCTTTATTGAAATGTAGACCACAGTTTTGAAATTGCAATAAAAAGATTTTGAAAGGAAATGTAGACCACAGAAATGCAGAGACTATGCTTAGCTACAACATGTGCCAATCTCACCCAATTTATACATATTCTCACATAATTAATACTGCAGAACCCCCGTGAATACACAGTAAAATCCCCAATGTTCATAATTTAGCGATCTGTAACACAAGAGACTGTATAAATGTGCCCAAATAGACTTTTCTTTTAACATTTGTACACACAGAGTGAGTTTTACTGTGTGCCAGTGCAAATCAGAGTGTGCAGGTACAGCGTGTGTGTGTGTGTGTGTGTGTGTGTGTGTGTGCGTGCATGCATGCCAGTTTGCTGGATTAGGTGTGTGAAGGAAGATTCTGTGGTGGTTCTGCTTCAGCGCGAACATTATTTTGGACTCCAGCTTCTTGCTCAACTGGTGCTTTCACCACTGAAAAGGATGGAATAGGTTCAGTTACTGAAAGCATAATTATACAACAAAAAATAATTAAATAATCACAGATGTCTAAAAAGCACATAGTAAAAACCCATCTAGGTTTCACCTTGATCTTCTGCTTTTTGCTCATTCGGTTCTTGATGATGGAACTGCAGTTCTCCATTAGGACCTGCTGGAGGCTCCACTGCCTGCGGGCCCTTCTGTCTCTGAGACATCTCTAACACTGCCTAAATAGGACAGAGATAGTGTAGCATTATTGGAATGTACTTTTAGTCGGTTTAGACTTTAGTCATTTTTTTAAAAGTCTATCATCATAAATGGTAAATGGTGCATTTATACAGCGCCTTTATCCAAGGCCTTTTACATAGATTGCACCCATTCACACACCGATGCCGGAGGTAACCATGCAAGGCACCAACCTGCACATCGGGAGCAATTTGGGGTTCTGCATCTTTCCCAAGGACACTTCGACACCAACTCTAGGGGAGCCTGGGTTCTGGGAACCTTGTCACTCTACCACCCCCTTCATACTGTATGCAGTGTTTATAAGGCACTGACTCAATGTGGGGTCCTTGTGGGTCCATTTTGGTTCCGTTTGTACACTATCAGATGTAAATTAACACCAGGGACATTGTAGACTGGGGTCCCAGAGATAGAAATCCTATATTAAATGGGGGTCCATGAACTAATGCATATCAAGCTGGTGGTCCTTGTGATGGATCAGTAGTAGTACCTGCTGGTACTCTCTCCTCTGGGCCTCCAGGGCCTTGCCCCTCTCTTTAAGCAGCTCCTGTTCCTGCTGCAGAGACGCGGCCCTCCTTTGAAGCTCCTCTTCTTTCCCCCGTAGCTCTATCTCAAAACCCTGGAGTTCTTCTTCTGTGTACACAGGCTTGGTGTCGTCCAGAGTCTGGAGGGATGGGAGGACCATATAGGTTGCAATGCAATATCACATACAGCAACAAGATAACATGGATGCACATATTCAAGTATGAATTAAAGCCTGGGTCGATTGGTCGGTGGTGCGCTGGTCTCCAGGCAGCAGGGGCCTCCAGCTAAATCGATGGTTAAGAAAAAACTGTGTGAATCCTGTGTGGCAAAGTTTTCTACTGTCTGTCACTTGAGTAAGTTACCAAATTGGCATGACTAGTGTGCATTTGCAATGCCATTTAACGTTAAGCAATGGTAACTTCTAAATCTCTTTTGGATAATCAGCCTTGAAAATACAACATCATTTGAAGTTGTTGATATTTCTATTGGTTTCTTTCTACTTTTGAACTATTCTGTCTTTTAAAGGGCTCTTGTGGACAGGTGATGGAAATTAACATGGTCTTCGAAGTAGCAGCCTCTAGTGTGTTTGTGTGATTGTTGATTTCATGCTGTCTTCTGCGACACACAAAATAGCTGCTGGGGGAGGAAGAAAACGTTTTTTGAAAAGGTCGGGATACGTCAATGCTCTTTACCTGCCACTCTTTTGCATTGTTAAACTCCTTCTTTTCTGTGGATTTGAGGAACTCTTCCAGGGTCACAAGTCGATCCTTGTTGACATCCACCTTTAACATGGGAGAAATACAGGTCACATCAAGCATGTGATGGGAAAGATAAAACAATGTATACAAAAATAACACTACTAACATTTTTCATGACATGCTCCCTCATTCTCAGCCTCTCTTCCTCCATCTCCATCATATCATCCTCCTCGTTTTTGGGGTCATAGACCTTCTCCAGCTGAAAGATGGTAAAGAATAGAGATAAAGATTCTGTGAAATCAGTTTAAAAAAAGATACTGAACATAATTTGTGCAGTCAGATAAAATCTTGACTCCTCAAAAAAGTTGACTGTACCTCTTTAGTGAAGAGAGCCTCAAGTTCCTGTTCATCTAAAACGGCATCTTCATTCGTATCTAAGCACAGCAGAGACCAAAGCACAGAACTTTAATGCATCTTGGCCATGATGAATCCAAGAGTTATATGGCGAAAAGGAACAGGAACTGCTTACCATGCAGTTTGAAGAAAGTTTTGGGGTTGAACTCCTGTGGATCCAGGCCATCTGTCTCCTCCCACACCTCTCGCAGCTGAGCAACGCTACCCTGAGCAGGACGCAGAGAAATAGAAAGGCAGAGTGTCATTTTGGTTTACTTCTATTAAGAGAAAACATGTCTTGGACATTAGACTTTTTGTTACTGAATGACAAGGCCTGAAAACAGCTGTAGGAACAAAAACCATTACTTTGAAATCTTACTATATCAGTTAATAACATTAGTTTCTTTCACATAAAGCTGCAAATTCATTTATTTTCCTGTGAACATCTTTTCTAATCACAATCTGCCAGGCAGGCTTACACAGTTTCACATCTCTGGATGCTACTGATCTTAACAACGCTATGGAGAACGTTAAATGCTAATGCTAAATGCCTAAATTGTAAATTGGAGAACGGAATACTTGATAAAAACATAGACAAAACATATTTCCTAACCAGTTCTGTTAACTGTAGAGTGTGGCTGGAACACAAGAATGAAAACGAAAATAATTGAGCCAGGTGGATTTAAACTCTGCTTACTGGAGCATTGACTTTGGGGTGCTGCCTGTGTTTTTCTTGAAGCTCCTGAATCCTCCTCTCCTCTTTCTCTCTCTTCTCCTGGTCCAGTCCCTTCAGGTACTCCCTTCGCTCATGCTCCTTGAGCATCTCGTAGCGTTTGAACTCCTCATGTCTCTCAGCATCATAGTTCTCCAGATCTTTGGTTGCCTAGAGTGAGTCAAACAAGCAAAAACTGAAGTCAATGAGAAAGAAACAGACAAGAAACTCACTCAGACAGCAAATTATGCTAGACTTCAATATTTGTTACAAGCCATTACTGTTGAAATAAGCAGCTCAAGGTCTTTAGCTTCAAAGGTGTTTTGGTTGTGTGGATCCAGATGTTCAAACTGCTTCAACAAAGAGGCATGGTCCATCTGTAGACCTAGAGAACAGACGGAGACATTAGATATACGATATACCTCCACATACAATACCAGGACATTTAAACTCTCTGAATTTGTCTTCACTCAAATTAAACACTAACTGCTTTGAACAGCAACTTGAAATGCAGACTTGTATGCACTAGGGATGCAACAAAAGGGCAATTCTTGGCCGAAACCGAATACCAAAAATGGGAAACAGTTGGCCGAAAATAGCCGAATAAAACTTTGTTGTAAAGCTTACACAATAAACACTTTTGGGTCCATATCACAATATTATTTGCATGTTTTTTATTGTTATTTTTGGTGATATTTTTTCGGCCATTTTGAGCCGAAGCCGAATAGGCCAAAAATGCATTTTTAGCTATTTTCGGTTAGAAAATCTCCGGTGGCCGAATATTCGGTGCATCCCTAGTATGCACAGTCACTTATGACTGGTCTACTTCAGATGACAACCACTCACTCTGTGTGTTGGTGCTGTCCAGTTTGGCTTTCAGCAGCATCCTGAGGCGGGACACCTCCTGCCTCTTCAGCTCATCCAGACGGGTGCGGACGTGGTGACCCACCAGATCCAGCTCCTTACTGAGACGACCATTCTAACGGAGAGGAGAGCTTCAGATTAGCCTGGGTTCCAGGGTTGTATTTGTCACTTCAGGCTGGAACCTAGGGCAGGCTAGCTTCACATTGCTTTTCATTCATTTTCATTGTGAACACAGTCAGAGAGAGAGAGAATTAGACAGAGACTAACCTTGATGTCTTCTGTATTAGCTGTCTGGAGTTTCTCTCTAAAGTGCGGATCTGTCTCCAAAACCTCAATCACCTCCCTCAAATACCGGTCATAGTACAGGCCTGTGTCCTGCAATAGATATCATGGATTTAGTACATACATACACACACACCACACATACAGATTAATACATCAACACAAGTTCTTGTTGCACATGTCCATTCAGGACAGGCAGTCGGGAACCCCTTTCGGGGTTCTTGTTGCCATCTACAGTATATATACTGTAGCAGCCCTAAATGGGCTAATAGTGAATTGAGATAATAAAGTGCATTACCACATTGTCCTCTTGTTTCTCCTCTTCAACATGCTGGGCTTCCTGCTGTGCCACATTACGGTCAATGGGCACGGAGCAGACGACAGCCGCAGCGGACAGCAGTAGCAGCCAGCGAGGATTCAACTTCATCCTCATTCGCTCCTAGTATACACATGAATGCACATGATGAACTGCAGTCTGAGAGAGAGCATTCAGGCAGACACTGTTTGTTACATCATGCTTAGACATCTTGCTTTGACCTCAGGATACATCACTGAGGATACGTTCCAGGTGCATCCATGCGATGTTTTTGTTATTTGTTTTCTATTTATAGTGACTCATAGGAATAGACTGTGTGACAACCAGGGATAGACTGGTGACCACCCGATAGATGGTTGGCAGCCGGAATGTAGACGGCACCCGGGTGAGCAGTATGGGTTGGCGCCCCAGACTGTGTCTTCCGTGAGGAGGACGCCCAACAGCCCACGGAAAGGCCTTTAGGTGGGCCATTCAAGCCGGCACCACCGTTTCCCTACCGGTGGAGCCTGCGGAACCATTACGGCTCAATCCGCCGCTCCTGGATGAAGTGCCTGGTGCAGGGAGTCTAGTGCAACGCACAGGTCCAAAGGACCACCTGGTGAGAGCAGGTGTGGACCTGGTGAGACGTAGAAGGGTCCCGGACAGGTGTCAAACCACAGGTGTCCCTCCATGTACCGGTTTGCCCGCCCAGCACCGACAGAGTAGTTCGGGAGCGGTGGACTTTGTGTGGCCCTGTCTTTCCCTAATGGCACTGATCGAGGGTAGCTACTGGGACGTAAGTCGGGACTTGATCACCCCGGCTGGGTCACCTGAGTGAGGGGTATGATGTTGCGAGACCCGAAACCCAGTTGACCTCAGGATACATCACTGAGGATACGTCCCAGGTGCATCCATGCTATGCTTTTGTTACTTAGACAGAGTTTTATTGTAGAGCAGTACTATAATTGATATCAGGCTGTTGAGGACAGTGGTTCTCACCCTGTGGGTCGGGTGATTTTGATGGCTGGGGCCCCCATATCCATATGACAGGTAATTTTTAATGACTAAAAATGCCTAAAATATAGGAACTTAAGAGTAAAAGTAAAAAGACAGTGAGTGATATGTGTCCCACAAAATATTAATTGTATACTGATTTATACTAGTGACTGGCTATACAGAAGTGTATATTTGTAGTCTCTAAATGCTTTGAGGAAATGAAAATGGTAGGCCATATTGTAAACAAGTAGAAATGGACTGTAATTCTCCACTGTTCAAAAAAATCTATCAATCAAAAGCAGGCGTGTCCTGCGTCCTTAAATGGCAGCCTGCCGACAGAACAGGTGCTACCAGTGTATCCCAGTCACGGGTTTTAGGTGCTCCAGTCTTCCAGTAAAGATGACACAGCATGCGATTACACTGAATTGCAACGTTAGAAATCACACTGGCTAACGTTACAAGTACATTCCATTCCATGTCGTCGGTAACTGGAGCATCAGCAGCAAGGACGAAAGGACGTCATCATGGTCACGGATGAGAATAACACGCAGCAGGAAAATAGAGTTATATAATATCTACAATTTGCTCAACACAAAACATGTACATCCCACTAAGCCAAACATTTGCTTTGTTGTGTTGTATTTTCCCTGCATATTATCCTCTGTGAACATGTTTTCCCTGGCCTGAACGATAACGTACTGCTTGCGACGTAAATATTTACATCCACGTAACAGTTACAGCTACATCACATTTTGATGATTTCACCTCATCGTAAACATCATTTCGACATATAGATAAAAACTGAAGCAAAACATAAACGCAGAGCATCTCTTACCGTGGATGATTTGTTTATCTAACCCAGTAACCTCACCCGCCAGTGTATTTCCTATTAACTCTGAGTCGCGGGAAATGGACGTCATAAATACGAGACGATGTTTGTAGGCAGATGAGATTTGTAGTTTCTTTCTGGAAGTTCAGTTTTAAATATAGGCTAGAAATGAATGGAAGCAATAGTTGTAAAAATGTTTTTTAATTGTTTTCAAAAATACATCTGTCGTAGGCTATTTACTTACAGTTACTTGTAACACGAACATAAAGCAATAGTGGATTGAAATAAATTAACAAAATATAAATTGCACATAATAATAAATATAATGTATAAAATACATAAAATAAAACTAAGTTTAACAAATAGTACTGTATATATTAAAATATGGCACAAATAACTCAATTACAAAAATGATCACCAATAAATAAGGTTACAAATAACTAAGAATAATAAATAACATAACCAATAAAGTAGCTATTTGTAAACATTTTAAATATGTCAATCATGTTGAGGTCACAATGCATTTATATCAGTTAAATCTGGGAACCCAATTTAAAGTTTATTGTTCTGTTTAGCAGAATCTGTCTTGAGAGATTAATATCAGTTTGACTGATGCACTTGAAAGATTTTGATTGATTTCATACAATCAATGTAGCACTTTTCTTATTTAGATGTGCTTAGAAATCAATCTCTCTCATGTCAGTAGGAGTTCCTGCCCTTTCATTTTCATCCATCTCTTCGTCCTTTCCCATGGGGGTTCCCTGAAGTCCATTCCTTAAACGTTGTCTGAGGACAGATTCTATCATTTCACTGTAGCACTGCAGCACTATCTGTGGGGATGACAAAGAGAATACAACAGATATAATGTATGATAATCGCAACAGATGCATCTCTGTCAAATCAGTCACACATATGTAACCTGCTATACATGTCACTCAAACACCACATCAACATCTTTCTGTTTTGTATACAGGCACTTCTCTTGCCCAAGCTATTCTATTTAGCCTAATTTAATTTATTTGCATATTTTAGAATTAGAATGAGATTTATTAACTATGTGACACATTGTGCACTTTATGGTCATTCAACATGTGAATACATTTTGCTTTCACCATAAGCTCCCAAACGGTTCCATGATGCCAGGACACCGAAATAGCTAGCCTCTTGTAAAATGTCTTAAAAAGGCACATACAGTATTGTTGATTTACAATTGATTTACAACTGCAGCAGAGCGACATGTGAGCTTGTAGAATGCTATTTTGCCAAAAGAGAGATAACAGATTGAAAGTATAGCCTAGTTGAACTGGGACAATAATTTTATGATTATGATTAATATACTTTTTAATTATTCTGCCTTATTAAAAGGGTATCCTTGAAAAACAAAGAAAGGTCCTGCACACTGTCTGACTGTACACTTGCCAAAAATGTTGTTCTTTATTCAACGTTTCGGTTGCTTAGACCGAAAGCGACCGAAGCGTTGAATGAAGAGCAACATTGTTGGCAAGTGTAAAGTGTGCGGGACCTTTCTTTGTTTTTCAAGGATACCCTTTTAATATATGCTCCACTTCCCTACGCACCTGTCGCCAGCCTGTTGAGGTGTGCATTGGCCTTTTGCTATAATAATTTTTTGGCCTTGCATTCTTCAAGTTTGTTCTGAAATAAGGATTTTCAGACTCTATGGTATACAATACTTACAGGGTCAGTCTGACAGAGCTCCGCTAGCCTTTCTGTCATATGGGCAAGCACACTGGGCCCTTGGGTGCTCAGGCCCCGGAGGGCAGAGTTCATTGAAGCTGCAGCAATAAGCGACGGAGGTGCTCCCAAGAAACCAGAGTCACAGACACACATAGCAACCAGCGTATCGCTATGCCGACGCAAGGCTGAAAGGGGCTCCTGTGAGGCAGTGTCTCCATCTTTCCTCTCGTCCACAGTGGCTACAAGATGTGGGAGGAAGTCCTGGGGAGTCACTGCCGCTGTGTCCCATCGAAGAGTTGCAAGGATAACACGTTCCATTTCCTTGTAAAGGGAAGAAAGAAAATAGCACATAAATGACTTAGAAATGCATGATGTAGTGAGGCAATATGCTAAAATATGATGATGAGATGAGATGAGATGAGATGAGATGAGATGAGATGAGATGAGATGAGATGAAAGGTAACAACAATCACTGATGCCAAAACAGATATTTAAAATATCTCTAACAATCACATTTTCATTTGACTGACTCACTCGTAGATTGGAAGGCAGAAAGCTGTATTCAGCCGCAGCACACAGAGTATCAGAGGTGATGTTCTCACACTCTGTAAGTTTTGAGGCGATAAGGATGCAGGCAGCGGTCAGACAGTATGGAGAGACCGGCAAGGACAAGGAGGCGGATAGGAACCTGTCCATCAAAGAGACAGAGAGAGGGAATACTGCCTCATCACAGCCACGGTCACAGCACACCTAGAGATAGTGAATAAATGACCATCACAGTTAGCACAGTAACTTACTACAACTTTAAAAAGAAAAAATAAATTAATACAAAATAAATCACAGTAACAGCTACAGCCAGTGAATGGACCTGGTTCTCAGAGTTAAATGAACACTGAGGATTTTACTGTGATAAGATCATTTTTACCTCAAGGGACCATTTTGTAAGCTCCTCTCTGCGCTCTGGATCTCTCTGGATGAGAGCAATATAGAGGTTTGATGGCAGATATCTCTCCTCCATCTGAAGCAGCCGCTGGATCACCCGATGCCCAGACACGGTGGGGTCCCAGGGGGCCCGGAGTTGAGCTGAGCCCCTGGCCTGGCCCTTCCCCGGACTCCTGTCCTGGCCATGATCCCCCTCCACCTCCTCCACCTGGCCATGAGCCTCCTCTGTCTCCTCGCACCACAGAGACACAGACATGCCTCTGCCTACCAACACAGTCTAGTAAAGTAGATAATGGGTCCTTTTTGCATGTGCAGAGAAGATGAAAAGTCAAAGGCGGTGGTCCCTCTCTGTCAACTGAAAAAACAAGATGTTCCACACCAATATGCCAGAAGCTACTACAGTATAATGGTCTTAATGCCTTCTCGAACTCAGTATGAGTGTGTGCTCCTGTGGTGCTCTGCCGATTCTTGAAACACAACTCTTCTCTCAGTGTTTTATACCCCGTGAAGACCGAGAGGGCGGGGTACGGACGGGGAAGAGGACACAAAAAAGTTAGCAGAAAGGGGTGGTGACATAGTGAGTGACATCAAATAATAAGATGACAACAATGCAAGTCTGTGCAACAATTGCTTCAACAGGTGGACAGAGGCAGAAAAAGAGAAGGAGAGAGGGAAAGGGGAGGGAGTTGTACAGACAAGAGAGGGAGTGGCCCGCAGGGACGGCGCAACAGCTTGTCCTCGACAGTGGAAAAAGAGATGGGGCGAAACACAGAAGAGGGGAGAGAAAGGGTCATCTCCAGACTCTGACAATGGGAATGGAAAACAAAAGGATGAGGGTGTTTG
>OOFJ01110793.1:0-15966 GCA_900323375.1 Benthosema glaciale
TATATATATATATAGTTATATATATATATATATAGTTATATATATATAGTTATAGTTATAGTTATAGTTATAGTTATAAAATACAACTATTTTACTGTTAAATTGTTAAAAAAGTATTTGTGTGCACATTAACACATAAACAAAAAGCTTTTCCCTCTTTTCAAACATGCTTCTGTGAATCCAGGTAATTATAATCTGAATACACTTTTCTCAATTACGGTATTGGATTACAACTTTAAAACGACAACTTAGTAATAAATTAAAAATCACACCCGTGTGAACTGAGTGGTGTGAGGTCTTCAGGACATCTTTTCAAGATGATCCAATACTTGTGATTGATTATCTGATTGCATTCCCTTTTATACACACTGTCCAGCACTGGTCTGATGTAACGTTTTACGTACTAGTCTTCACATGACTCTTATGTAATGATTCCTACCCGTTTGAACTCAAATTACTTCATACCTGTCCACGGTGGAGGGGGTGTGACACGGGACGTTTCGAGTACAGAACAAAGCTGGTTATAGGAGTGGTGTTTCACACCACTCAAAAACTAAGAATCTAATATTCCTCATCATTGGCCATTCGTTGCTCCACCTGCAAACAAAAAAACAAATCTTGCTGGTGTACAGCCAAAATGGAAAGGGCAATTCAAAGAGATTCAATCTTTGCTTTTTTTTTTTAAATCTAGTTTATTGTGATGAGTCTCTCTTCCCAGCTGTACAGGTTCTGGTTCACAAGCAGGTCGTCGTCCTCCTTCATGGAGGTGAGCAGGTGCTTGATTCCGGCCTTCACGCCCGTCTTCACTCCTGCGCCAAGGGCGTAGCCAGCCACCCCGGCACTCCCCCCCGTGACGGCCATGAGAGCATCGGTGCCGAGATCGACCGCGCTCAGTATGGCTCTCTCCTTGGCTGTCTCAGTGCAATTGATCGATGCGTAATACATAGCGGTTGCCATGTTGTAGAGGGTGCTGATGCCAGGAATCCACTCCACCACATTGTAGACCTGCTCCTCCTCTTTGTTTATACAGCTCCTGCGGGGACTTGAACTTCGCCTTGCCCGGCCACCTGCTGCTGCTGCAGGGAGTGAGTTGGCATCCTGTTCCATGTTGCACTGCCGAATCCAACACTCAGCCTCCAGGGATTCTGAGGGCACGATGTGGCTGCCTTTCTTCAGCACTGCCCTATACTGCCCGGGCTCGAGTAAACCGCCCTCTGTCACTCCAGCACACTGGAATCCCAGACTCTCACAGGTCCTCACGGCCTCCCGAAGCCCCCCGGTGGCTCCCTCCACAGCCTTGCCCAGTAGTATGGTTCCATTCACCCGAGTCCAGCCTTCACACAGCAGCTCTCCCTTGCCCATGCGTGCCTCTCCAGCCATGGCCAGCTGCCGAATGTTAAACATCACTGCCTCTAGGTGGCTCTGCTCTTGTGTCCTGTCCACAGGTGATTCCGGCGATGGCGGCGAGGCATGGGTTGCCCTGCTCTCTATCACACTCCCTACCTCCATCAGGAGCTCCTCTGTGTCGGCCATCCCCAGCAAGTCAAACAGCCTGATCACCAGGGTCTCGGCCTCACGTTGGCAACCTACCACCGCTAGCACGGGCACCATGGAGAGACTCAGGAGCTCCTGAGGGAACAGGGTGGACGATGGATCGTCCAGGGTGGTAGCAGAAAGCAGCTCTCCGCAGCTGACGTTCCCTCGGATTTGGTGACGGCCCCTTGATTGATCTTTCAACGAGATCTTGAGCTTTTCCCTGAGAGTGGATATTATACGTTTGGAAGACTGAGGCTTGTCTTCTTTTGGCACACCCGTTATAGGTGTAGAAGAAGAACCCTTCTTCCCGTGTGGGAAACTGAGTTGGGGTTGGGACCCCGCCACGGGAGACTGCTTCGTTCCTCCGTCTTCCTGGACGATGGTGCTGGGAGGAGCGTGTCTAAGGGTCACAGGAGGCGGTGCCCTGCAGAGAGCCTGCCCGTTCAGCAGTAGCTGGATCAGAATCAGCCACTTTAGTGTTAAGTTTGTCATTTTCGTGGAACAGCTCGTGCTCGTTGGTTACAGTCAACTGGTCTGGAACAACAACAAAGGTCAATAGTCGGTTATTACTTATTATTCGCTGTCATGACATCCTCATTACTGAAATTGACAACAAGTAAACACTTTCAGAACCAGTCCTGTGTGAAGTAATTGACAGAGAGAATAGGCCTTTGATGTGATTTTTCCTCTAATTAAGGGTAGTGAGTGAGCGAGGGCAATTCAAAGTATTTAATTGATTAACTGCCAACTAGATGATGATCACTGAGTACTCCTTATTCTTTCCCCCATTTCCTTGCACGAACATTCATTCTGTTTATTTGGCAATACTTTCTGTATCATTAAAACATTTTTTTTTTTAAATCACATAAATTACAAGTACACCTAAAATGTGTTGACCCAGCCTGTATCCAATATTTTTTATCTCTATTCTTGGTGCTCATTGGCTGTAAATGCACCATTCTGTAGTTCTAGTTGAGTGTGGCCCTATTACTACATGAATCACAATGCCTATGAATTCAGTTATGAGTATAAAACCACTACAGTTTACATGTTTTCCATTCCGATGGTACATAACAGTGAAGACAACAACAACAACAACAACCATTGCGCCCAGCCAGAACACAATTATATTTACTTAATGTCAAACCTGTTCTGCACTGCAGTATAGAATGTGCACAAACAACAAGATAAAGAGGATGTTCTGGCAACTATTTCTCCCAACTTTTACATAACAAAAAAAAGGATGAATTTGCCCCAAAAATACCGTAAGAAGCTGCTCTTTAATCCAGCGTCCGAGTCACAAATTGAAGATAGTATTATTACTACTAATTACACATAAGATGTGTCTTGTTTTCACTTACCTAGGCTAAAAGCATGCGCAGAGATCTTCTCTTTCTTTGCCTCCAATGAGATTTAGTCCTGTTAAACAACTTCCCCAACTCCCCCTTCATCTCTCTCTGTCTGTCATTCACTCTCTCTCTCTCTCTCTCTCTCTCTCTCTCTCTCTCCCTGTTTTTTTGTTGGCCCCATTGCTCAACAGGGAGATCAGGGCTAGAATATTGATTCACATGGAGTAGGTCCACATTTTCTAAAACGTTTTTGTTTGTTTGCCCTGCCGCCCACTTATTCTCATGCTTCTCTCTTTCTCTCTCTCTCTCCCTTTTAATATACTGAATAGGTCTTTGACCCACATTCTTGGCAGAACTACCCCCTCGTGCCCTGAGCGAATTTCTAAGAATTAGAAAGTCTAAGGAATGAAAAGGATCTGCATTACCGTAATGATGAACAGAGTATATATAACACAACTACATAATCTTGTCCCATTTTTGTTACAAATACTCCACTCTACAATACAATTCTAACACAACATATCTCTACGTTCAGAGAGGACCATTTTACCCTCTCGGAATCCATTCTTTCACACTATAGAAATTTTGGATAAAAGACCATTTCTTTAGCAGTGAACCATCCATGGGAAGGATTTTCCTGCAGGGATGCATCAGTGTCTGATTTTACCATCCAGGGATACTCAATTTAAGATGACTCAGGGGCCACTCAGAAAAATTCCAAAAGTCCAAGTAAAGGGCCGCAAGCTAAAAATGCCAGTCTATTATTTTGAAATGTTTACAATTTAATTTTGCAGCAGACTACACGACTAGTCTAAAAAAATAAGGAAACACACAAACATACAACATACACATTTCCATGTATAAGGCCAAACCTCAATGAACAAAAAAATGAACTAACTGACTTCAACTAATGATGAAGTTGTGGTGAACACTAGATGGAGCCTAGAGCCTGGAGGTATCTCACCTCAGAATGGACATTGGTTGGGTGGTTATGGGTACAGGGAAGTTATATCAAGGATAGTAGAGCAAGGATAGGAAGCGAAGACCATACTTCCGTACTACGGTGGAGTCCTGGGAGTAAACAGACATGCGCAATGGAGACCAGGACGTTGTACATGCACATTGCGCATGTCCGTTTCCTCCCAGGACTCCACCGTAGTACTGAAGTATGGTCTTCGCTTCCCGACCCATTTAGATAGACCTTGATGGGTACAGGGAAGTTATATCAGGAAGTGCCTGTACTTGTGTGCTGATTCATTGTGTTTGGAAGTAATAAAGTTGACTCACTGTCCTCCGTCTGCTCGTCACATTTATTAGACTTCCACAAAGTTACTAAATGCGGCTTCATTCACAAAATATGAAGAGAACATATAATTAACAGATTATCACAGGTGAATAAATAAGTAAGTGGTTAATACTCAGATGACATCAGGTCCATATCACTTTTTCTTGGAACAGGTAGCCTACCAGTACCTACAATCTTGTTCAAAACAATGAAAATAACGAATTTATATTTTTATTGGTATGACCATGCATGACGGGCTGCAGATACATCAAGCAGGGGCCGCATGTGGCCCACGAGCCGTGGGCTGAGTAGCACTGAATAATGATGACATGTAATGACATGTGATTGTTTAGCAGGTGCTCTTCATGGATGAAAACATTCTATGGGCTGTCTAGAATCAGAGTTGTAAATGTGTAGTAGGTCAAGATCACTGAAGAATCACTGCAAACAAATCCTAAACCAGATGCCTGAACGACCTAAGCTGGCTCCTCCAAAGTGCATTCTGTGAGAATTCTCTCAATTCTCATGGCATCATCATAGAAGTGTATATCTGTAACTATACTATACTCAATACTTTTGTATTGACCTGTACTCTCCTTGAACTGCACCCATTTTGAAAACTGTTAATACAATTTTCAATGAATCAATCAATCAGTTGGCTTATAGGTCAAGTCAATATAGTTTATATTTAGCATGTTTACATAGCCTACTGTGAAGTTGTTTACACAAAGTTCACATAACTTTGTGTAAACACAGAAAACATATGTACATGTTCACATATATGATTATACTCTTTATATTGTCTTGTTTATTTTTTGCACTCACTTTCACCTATATCTTTGTTCCTATCTTTGTTTGCTGTTGTTATCTATGCTGCTGCATTGTCTGAAGGAAGACAAATAACTATTTTGTATCTGTACACAAGATGTAATAACTTGTAAATTACAACTTTGAACCTTGAATGTTTAAAAACAACAGCATTTGACCCATGCTTTTCCCAGAGCAACATATAGACCGTAGTCCATCTACAAAGCCATACACCTGCATCTGGTGAGATGTGAAAATACCTTTCGCTGTACTGTCTGTAGCTGTACTGTACATTGACAATAAATTGAATCTCATCTCACCTGTAGGTGGAGGTGCCAGAACTGTAGGAATGTAGGAAAATCTTTTGCATGCATGTGTTTGAATAATTCTAGTGGCAACATAGTCCACATGGCAACTAGTGCTAGTGGAGTACTGGAGTCCTATTCATATACAGAGAAAGTTCTGATTGTTTGCAGTCAACAGGCTACTTGAATAGACACCAAACTGAATCAATATCTAGTGGATTCACAAAGCAGTTATATACTGTAGCAAGCTTACTGTCTAAATGGTGAATTTGTCATCAAGAAATTAGGTAGCTCTTTATTCAAAATGATTCATATTTTAAAAATCAAAACCAATAGCCTTGTCAACCATGTCTTGATTATCAATGAAAATCTCTTTGTCATTTTTATGCATATATGGATAACATCTTGGTCTTTGTTGGTCTCCTGGGACGAAGGCGCTCAGGAGGATCAAGTGGGTATCAAAACCAACTACTAATCTTATTGAAACATTGCAACGATTCAAATCTGTACTATCACAGCTTTTTGTTCAATATCTAATTTGGTCTTTGGTCTTTAGTCAACTCTCTCTCTTTTTTGTCCCTTTTTCTTTTACACTAACTTTAAGAATATGTACAATGTAGGTAACTAATAACTTTGTTAGTGTGACATCTAGTGGCATTGCATGAAATTACTGTCTGAGACTGGCCATCACTCATACAGCCAAAATTCCCTTTTCTTAGGAATCCCTCCTGAATTTCCGGGCAAGACAAGAGAGGAATATTCACAACAAAGAGGAGGCATTTTCATGAAGCATGGAAGGCTGAAGTAGCAAGTCCTACCTTAAGTGGGACAAAATCCAGTAACTAAATTATGACTGGTCCCATGTGCTGGTTTTAACATTTACATTTTATGGAAATCAACAGTTCTAAATAAACAGGTTGTCCTAGTCTAGTGCAATGTACTTCATCCATTCCTCAGACTCTCTTGCTCTGTACTCAGGTTCAATGCAGGCTGCCTCTTCTGTTCATATCAAAGTCCTGCTCAGCAGCACCTCTGAACAATCATGCTACTGCCAATAAACTCAATACTCAATGATAGCAATTGATTTAAAGGCTCAATTAATCTAACTCTTCAGTTAAAAAAAAGGTTGCTATATTGGGGCTGTAGGTTTCTTTACATTGGTTACGTTTGTAAACATAATATGCAAATCATAATACTTAATAATGGAATGCATTTTTATATAATGCTTTTCTATGCACTACGTGCCTACTCAAAGCACGTACAATGGTCCATTCATTCATACATTGGGAGGTGAAGCGGCGAACAGTTGACGCCAGCGTCCTCACTTCCCACATTCACACACCAGTGGTTGCAACCACTGGAGGCAATTCAGTGTCTTGCCCAAGGACACTTCGACATGTAGACCGGAGGAGCCGGGATTCGAACTTCCGACCCATGGATCATTGGACGACCTGCTATACCAGCCGCCACAATACTTAACCAAGTAGCGATGGTTAGTTCAGTGATGCGAGATTAATGTCAATATACTGACTTGACAGCACATATCCAAGGCCACATTTGTAATTTTTATTGTAAAAGTGAAATGTATGCAATATACAATAATGTAAACCAAATCAAATAAAGACGATAATTATCTACAGCAAAATATGCATTTATTGATTCATACTGATTCAAGTACCTTTCACTGAGAGTGCACAGCCATCATAATGTGCACTCCCACACACACTCAGACTCAAAACACCAATTGATATATATATATATACTGTATATATTGATACCAATATCAATATAGCCCAAACATAAATACAGATCTGTACATCATTCCCTTTGACAAAATTAGGTTATGGAATGGAAGAGATTGTCAGCAACTGTGTGTTTTATACCAATATTAACCTTAGCGATTGGATGCTTGTTATTTAAAATTATTTGGGCAGCAAAAACTGATATCCATCGATCCTCATAACCTGCATAGAAAACTCATTCTGACTGCCAGTCTCATCATGCAACTCTTAGTCACTGAAGCAATGGATTCACTTGCAACAAACTAACGAAAAATGTACAACCATTTATAAGAAGTCAATATGCATTACATGCTAATTTGGTATAAATGGACATCACTCCCCCCCCCAAACCCCAAAAGACTGGACGTGCTCCTTGCTCACGTACAGAGGAAATACATAGATTTAAGTGTAAACACTTACAAAAGGCATCTTAATAGGCATTGGTTACATACAATTATAACCATTGAGAGGAAGATTATTGCAGTGTTAAATCAAGGACAAAATACACAAAATATGAATACCACCCCAAAGTGCTCTTGAATGCTCAACAACATAATGCAATATAATACAATGAGTCAGTTGGGTTTTATTGATTGGGGGATGTGATATAATCCACTGCTGATGCATGCCAGAACTCCCTCCCCTATACTGTATTTGGTAATAATCTCACATAATAATTAATTAATAAACCAACAGTATGCTTGTTTGGTGGAAGGAACTGTAATGAATACTTATCTATGTATGTATTAATACAGGAAAATGGAATCATCAACCCAGACCTAATTTCATTTTTAGAAAATAAAAAAATACAAAACATTTCACAAATGGTGTATGCTTTGTTTGTTTGCTCAAAATAGGTCGGTCGTCACTCGTCACGAACAAGTTCCCTAGTGGTACGCCTAAAAAGGCTATAGTCCCTACCTACATCTGAAAAATGCAATAATTCCATTTGCACACTATCATTCTTAAATATGTATGTCACAGTGCAAAGTCATATGTGCAGCTTACGGTTCATACAATCACAATTTGCAAGGCACAAGCTAATGAGTCCGGTTCAGAGAGATGATGAGAGGAGAAGGTTAGTGACATGGCCACTGTTTAATGGATAGGGAAGCATTGCACACAGCTAGTCTACAAAGGCTGTTCCTCTGCAGTGTCATGCAAGAAATATTTTGTGGAAAATACTCTGTGAAAACAAAATAGCCTGCAGACATACTTAGGCTACTCTTAACTGAACTAAATAACTGCTGTTGACACCAACGGTTGCCCGTGGCAAGTACATAAAACGTTCGGGCAAAGTGGAGTTTGTTCTCAGGTTGCCCGACGGGCAAGTGTGTTTGAATGCCTGGGGACGCAAACGTTGTCATTAAATATTATTGGTTATTCATTGAAGAACAAATAATAATACTACCATTTTACAAGTAGCAGTTGTGCCCACTCAGACTTTCAAAGTGACTGTCGCCACTCTGCAGTTATCGATTGGATTCAACATGAATTTAACTGTGGGCATGACCTTTGGGCAAGAAGATATTGACCTGTACTTGCCCGACAGGCAAGTGCCTCTGAGACCTTAGCGCCAAACGATGGACTTAATTAACATAACAAATTAACTTTCCCTGTAGGATCAATAAAGGTCTATCGGTCTATCTGTCCATAACAGGGGACACAACATACAACTGCTGGAATGCAATCAATACAATTCATGATGAGCCCAGCCAAACCAATACAGTTTTTTAAAAAAAACACTTGCAATTTCCATGAAATGTGCAAGAAAATCAATAAAGGAAAAGCCACAAGAAAATGTATCTAATGGCACTTTTCCCACTGCATGGTACCTACCAAGTACCACGCACTGCAGATGGTGGCCATTCAATGTAGCTGGTCAACATAACATCCAATACCCCCTCTCCATAGAAGAGCACTAAAGAACAATGGTAACTTGTCTGGAAACAATATCCGTTTCCCTTTACAGGCCAATTTGGTGAGAAATAGGCTTTGTCAGGCTTTTTAATTAGGTGTCTGCAACACCTAGTTAAAAACATGTTTTACGGTATTTGGGAGAATCCCTCCATGCGGTACAAGGGAGTCTGACATTAGCGACAATTCTCTCAGACCAATTGGTAGTCTGGAGTGTTTTCACGTCACCTTCTGGTGTGACCTCAGCTTGCTAGTTGGAACCAAGAGAAAATTAAACAAATAACAAGGTACTACTTATAATAAAACAGTGGCTGGAAATATGCCAAAATTTACCTCAGGCAGGCAATCTATTTTCAATCAAGAATGTATTAATATGCTTTAAGTAAACAGTACTGAAATGAAGAAAATACTTCCTCCCAGGCCCCAGAACATACAAAGTCTGACTGGTTTATACATTTTAAACCATTTCTAAACCAGCTCGTATAATCACTCACAGTACAAATTAAGTAAAATCCTTCAACAAAACAATCCTTCAGTCAATGCACTTTCATGGGGCACGAAATGTTCCGTTTGCTTATTTCACTTATGTAGAAGTCTGTACCAAGATTATCCACATGAGCAAGAACAATAGAAAACCACAACCAAGATCCTCCCAACCTCTCTTGAACTCACCCATTCACATTTACAACATTATTATCCTTCCGTGCCAACTGGAGCAGCAACAGGGCTGTTATCACCAGCTAATCACCTGTAGGAGGAGCTTTCACATCCTGCTTCTCATCTGTCCTGGCTGGGTGTACAACCTTTCCTCTCCCTTTTTCTGGAGAAGCCAGATCTTTGGCACTTCCCCCTTCGGCAATATTCCAGGATCCTGTCAACTCCTCAATATTGTATCCTGCAGGGGCAGGAGGCTGGTAGCGGTACCTGTAGCCAAAGGCACGCAGGTGGTAGGCGTAGTACTCCAATAAATACATGAGTGAAGCGTCCACATAGTGGAAAGACACGGACAGGTCCGAGCAGCATTTTGGACCCTGGGGAGGGGGGGATTAGAGTATTAAAATATATCATTTATCAGATCTACTGTATGTGCATACATCTATTAACAACATATAAGAGAAGGGGGCAAAACAACTTTAAAGCCTAATTTATGCTTCATCTGGGAGCAACACCGCTGTGTCACAAAGTATAAGTTAAGCAGCCTAGGATCAATACCATTTCCGGGTTTCTGATCCGGTCGGAGTGGAAATAACTTTACGTCGTCATCACGTGACCAGGACAAAGGACTGGAGTCACCACCGGCGCCGTGCATGATGCATCTCCAAAATGATTCCCATAATTTAAAACTTTTAGTTTGAAATTTAGTTATGTAAAAAAAATCTATTCTAACTCGTAGCGCAACTAGCAAGACTAAACTATTTGATTTGCATTATGTAGGGAACAAAAACAATGCAATGCCAATCGGAACCACAATTATTTTTTTCCTTCGTTCGGATCACACAGCTTGTTTTAGAACAAATACCAGGCTTTCTCCTGACGTGGAACGTCTGGTGATGCGAGTTTACAAGTTACCAGGCATCAGTGACATATGCATATGAAGTGTAAATGCAGATGTGTAAAACAAGGTAAGATTTAGCAGGACTTACCTCTGAGATGGGGTAGTAGCAGTAGCTCCAGTACCAGAAGCTCTTGGGAAACGTGGCCGTGAGGTGCTGCTCTGGGACGAAGGGGTGGAAGGTTTCCCGGTGGATAGTGTCTCTGGAGTCACCTGCTTTCACTCCAACTTTCTCCATGCATTGTCCCATCGCCAAGTCTTCCACAGAGGTAGTGTGAGTGCACACCTTATTTTTGAATCCCTCGACAAATCTCCTTAGAGCTTCTTTACTCAGTACGTAACCGGCGCCGCCGCTCATGTAGCCCTGCTTGGTGTAGGGCTTGAACCTTCGACCAAAGTAGACGGGCTCGTCCGGCGTGCGGTTGGACAGAATCCAGCGCAGGTTGTCCACAATCACGTAGGTGTCGTCGTCTGCCTTGAGAAACCAGTCCGCCTCGTGGGCATGATGCTCGTATGCATAGTGATAGGCCCGGATTGTCTTCCAGTAGAGCTGGTCACGCCCCTCCTTGGTACCCAGGCCCACAGTGGGGAAATCAGGGTCGTCGACAGAGCTCATGAATACAACGACGTTGCAGTGTCGACTCCAGGTAGCCTTCACATGCCGAGCCTTCTTCTCCAGGTTGCTGGGTCCAGTCATTACCCAGCAAAGAATGCGCACCTTTTTGTACAACTCATCTGCCATACGGCTATCTTCACCTGAGAAGAGAATTAATCAATATTTTATTTTGTGGCCATTGCTGAATATACAGTTATATGGACAGAAGGAGCCCAGGATTGATTGATTGATTAAAGTTTTTATTTCACAGTATGCAAAATGGGTACATTTCAAACGAAAGTCAATACAAACGAAGTCAATACAAAAACTGGATGATTATTACATTGCATTACACTTATTTACAACAGGGTCCACCATTTTCAATTCATCAGAACATTTAGAGGCGTACAAATATTCACTTCTATATATAAAAAACAGGAAATAATAAAGAAAGTAACAACAAGAAAAAACATGTTCAGTATGGGGATAAAGGGGGTGGGCTCAGACTTAATTTACAGGGGCCAGTTTTGAATTGCAGACGTCCGAAGGTGCTCTTTGAGAGCGGTTTTGAAGGAGTCAATGGATTCACATCTTTCACGTCTTAATGGCTGTTGATACGGCATTCCACATTTTAGTGGCATACAGTGGGAGAAAAATGAATGTAATCCCTTGGTCGAGCCAAATCTACGTTGCAAATGGTTTGAAATGTTGTTCTTTGGTTAACATTTAAAATTGTAAATGCAGCCTTGCCCTCTGTGCCATCTGTACCCGCCTACTTGACAAACTACCTCAAAAAGGTTAGCAACTCCCAGTCACACACGAGGAAGCGAGAACAACGATCTGGTACCACCCACGTTCAAAACAAACATGGGCAAATTCTCCTTCTACAGCACAGCCTCCCAAGTGTGGAATGCCCTGACTCCCTCCCTCAAAAAGAGTAAATCTTTGGCGTCCTTTAAAACAGGCCTTCTGCCTTGCTGAGTTTACTATTTGATCCAAAGAGAATGGATTCAGTTTTTCCCAGGTTTGTTCAGAGTTGAGAGCTGAGGGCCTTTTCAACCTGCAGTTTGTTCCTGTCTGAGACCAGCAGCGCAGAGTCATCCGCAAACAGGAACAAGTTGCAGTCACAAGCTGATGGCATGTCATTTACATTAAGAAAAGAAAAGTCCCTAGTATGCACCCTTGTGGAACGCCACAGGTCACTGGGACACTGTTCACCTCCACCATCTGTTCTCTCCCCTCCAGGTAGGATTGCATCCAGCTCGACTGATGTGCTATAGAAACCAATTGCTTTTAGCTTATTAATCAGTATGGAGTGATTTACGGTGTTCAAAGTCTTTTGGAGGTCCAGCTTGACCATGCCGCAGTATTTGCCAGCATCCACCTCATGTTTGATGTGGTCGCTCAAATAGAGGAAGTGTCAGTGGAGTGGGATGTTCTGAAGCCAGATTGGAATTCGTATTTCGTACATTAGTTATTTTTTTGTGGCAAGATACTTTTCAACTTTTCTTCCCCCATCACTTTTGTGCTAAGAATAGAAATAGGGCGGTAGTTGCCGGGGTGTTACTTTGGCAAGTTTGAAATCTTGAGGGACCTGTCCCTGTTTCATGACGAGGTTTATTATGGGTGGGTGATGATTGGAGCAGTCTCTGAGAAATTTGGAAGGAATATTGTCATGGCCAGTGGCCTTGTTCAGTTTTGAGAGTATCGTTCGATTTGATGTTGATGTTTGTAAACCTGGTGCTGTTTCTGGCTGCAGTCTGTCTGTAGTTTGTTTTAGCGTAGCTTACAGAGCTCCCGAGGATTGTTGTTGTTGCGAACGCAGTGACCCCTTACTATGGAATCCAGGCAGAACAGGTCTGTCTGTCAGTCTGTGTCTCATCAAGTGGTGTCAGACCTCTCTACCACCACCCACTAAACCCCTGAGTTTCTTTTTCTTTGCTCTACCCTCACTCAACATCTGTTTGTCAAGACTCTATTATTACAGGTATGCAGGTTAGGGCTGTATCTCTGGATTGACAACATGTGCTCTGACTTTACTCTGTACACTGTACAGAGTAAAGTCAAAGCACTAGAGAACTAAGACGGCTGTGTATCCCCACTCAAAATGCACACTTGCCCGTTCGGGCAACCATATAGGAACCTTCACTTGACCGACCATTTTTTTTACTTGCCCCGGGCAAGTGTTAGTGTCAAGCCCTGCCTTTACAGTTTACTTGCTGTATTTTTACATCGTACTCTGCTCTTGCAGTTTACTTTGCACCAACTGTAACCGATTTCCTATGTATGCAAAATGTGCACTCTACATATGGAACATGAAACAATGATATAAAACAAGGATTTTCGATTATCAATATTATGCTATAAGTTGTGCCACGCTACATGAAATTAGGGTTAGGCTATACTGTGCTGAAATAGTTCAGCGACACAGCTGTCACTGATATTATATTATTACAGTGATATTACAGGTGACTAGTCACATGAGGGAAGACATTATGCAATGTAAAACATTATGATGTTTTACATTGTCAGAAACATCATAATTCATACTGTTATGCAATGATGTTTTCAAATAAACTTGAACTTGAACATGTCAACTTCAAAGGGATCATAATTCTGGATTGGTCATTTGAAAAAGGTTAAACCAACCAATTATTTGACTTTTTGACCAGGATATGCTCTGAGATAAGATCTTACAAGGAACGGAAGTGTGCACTGCTTTACTGCAGTACAATACAATCACGTGTCTTTTAGTAGTGGCACTGCCAACACACCTGATAGCCTGGTGACAGATACAACACACCTGCTAGCTTGCCTGCCACTGTGGCAGACAGTGCTGCCAGTGCCATTATATACGATTTGCTCAAGCAACATGAAAAGAAAGTTAATAGGAAATTATGCTGCCAGATAATCTATTAGTATTCTGTACCTTTGTGGTGAGGGTGGTTCAGGTTCAAGAGCGAGAGATCCGCCTTTTTCCAGTTCTTCTCGTCTTCCTCCAGCTCATTTTGCCTGAGCAGCGCGCTGTCCTCCACGCCACTGGACAGACCTGCCGAAAAGCTTCTCTCGAACCACACCTGTCGCATGAACACGTAGAGCGTGATGGTCCCCACGAAGAAGCCCACGTAAAAGGAGAACTTAGGTGCCAAGGCCTTCATGCTGGACCACCAGGTTTCCCACCTTCAGTCGCGACGAGGCTTGGCAAATGAAGAAGAGACAACATTAAGGAACAGTGTGATGGCAAGGAAATAGTGATGGCGTGGCGTGAGACCGTGAGTCAATGCTGGGCACTATAGCAGCAGCAGGTGTTAGAAGCATTCCAGTAAAGAGAATACACGCCACACCTTCAAACGGGGTGTGTTTTGCTTACTTACCATGGAACTCTATTGTTGACTAAACCAGACCGATCCAGCAGTCCATTCCATTGTAATAATCCAGCAGGGAACTGCAGCCAGTCTCTCTGCTACAAGCCGCGACTGCACAAGTGCACATAAGCTCCGCTAAAGACACATTTAACAACACGGCGGATGTATTGTGTTGTTTGACAATAACTAGTCCTTAAAATGATGGCAAATCAAGGACAGGTATCAAATAGTTCCTTAGGTCCCCCAAGTGGTCACGAGCTGTCACGAGACACAGCTGTGTAGTCGTTAAACCGTTAGCTAGCTCGTTCTTCTGCGATACAAGATTGCTAACTTCATGGCTAACTTAACGGTTAGCCGTTTAGCCTCCAATTGGCGTTAAAAACAGGACTGCGTTGTTGACGTCGTCACTGTGTACGGGTTAAGTCATACACAATGGCATCTAAAAATAAAATGCCTGTCCGGTCCAGTAGTGTGTCCAGTCACGGACCGAAATTGCCCAACTACATGTATTACACGTAATGACGCGTTATCTACTCTGTCGTAGCCGTACAACACAACAACCATTCCCTGAAGTTGTCTGAGTGACAACTCTCTCCTGCTTTTTACTGCTGCTGTTGCTGAGCACTGTTCAACAGAACAGTACTTCCGGTCCATGTTTTCCGCAATAAAAGCACATTTTCTCATTTCACAGTGGAGGGAGCAGTTTCCCAAACAGTGGTCGGACTCTGGACCCGTGTGGGTCGCGGACACATTTTATAGGTACCTTTATTTAAGTATTAGTATTATTAGACCAATTGTTGTTCCCAATGTGGGGTCCTTGAGAGTTTTGATTGAATACTATATTGGCAGTTTAAAAAAATACAGAAAGTGACATTATTTTTTTTAAAACGCCAAATAGACTTATACACAAAAAAGCCTTCTAGTGTATCTAGAGTACCTGTGAGCATCCCTAACTCTGGGCAGGTAGCCTAGCAGGTACTTGGGAACGGAGGCATCTATGATCTTGAATACCAGACACAATGAGAGCTGAGATACTCTCTCCTCCACTCTTAATTAGCCATCCCAGGCTACTAAAGTGGGTGGAAGTAAGATGAGATCTGAGTTCCAGGGGTCCCCAGCTAAATGATAATTAGGAACCAAATGGACCCTTATGGGTGTGTCCATAGGCGGCGGGTGCATAAGGCAAAGGAAGGCAGTGCCTTCCCAAAATCGAAGCTGGGATTTTTTCAAATTATGTATAATTATGTGCGCAACATTATATTTCTGCCCCGTGACTCTATAGTGACAATCAGGTAGGCTAATAATACAGCAAGCACGAAGTGACTGGGTAGGCAGAGTAGTGTAGGCAGACAAAAAAAAGTAGCCAATCACATTTTGAGCTGGGCGCAGAGACGGCGGAGAGGCTGTCCGGCGTGTCCGCCGCGGCCGCCTCATGAGGAGCATTGAGCGGGGAGGAAGACAACATTGCCGCGGG
>OOFJ01110800.1:0-10856 GCA_900323375.1 Benthosema glaciale
CTCACATCAAATATCATGCGAGCTTGTAAACAAACTTGTAGAACGGCGATTTTCAGGACGCAAACAAAACAAAACAAGTTGATAGATATGGAGAGATAGGGCCAATAAGGTTTCTTCTCTGCTATTGCTGGCAGCATGACGCATTCCTTGCACCTACTAGTGGCTGAGAAGGGAAGTATTTCTTTCCAACGAGGTTAGCCACAGTGCAGCAAACACTTGCTGTGGATCTACAGTAGGAGGAGAGGGCAGGGTTTCTATATATTATGAGTTCCACATGTGTCAAATGTTATGAACAGCAGTGAGCGTGTCGACCCGTGTTCTGGCGGTTTGGGACCCTTGCCTCTGGGACCTCACGTTGCCTGCCTCTCTGCTGCATGGATCCCAAGACTGAATTCTGCCTGTGCTGCTGTCTCCTCTCTCTACTGTGACTGTCAGCATTCTCTCTCCCAGTGCTGCTGACTGTCTCCCTACTGTCAGCATTCTCTCCCTTTTAGTAGAGGGAGTGGGGATAAAAAAAAAAGACAAAGCCTATACTGTCAGTTATACCAGTAGGGTTGAACTTGGGATCCTATTACGATTGTGACGATTCCGGTTCCTTAACGATTCTCTCTTAACGGTCCGATTCCTGAAAGGTTCCCTATACAGTGGCGTGACACAGAAGGAAAGGCACCGTACGGCGTGTGTATAACCGCCGGCTGCCTTAATAGTGAGATTTATAGATCTTGGGGGACGTAAAATAATATATTAGCAGCTTTTAATCCAGAGCGACTTTACAGTAAGCAAGAACAACACTTGGTAATACATGCAATACATAGAAAGTCATCAAGAATCATAAGCAAGCTAAAATGGTAAATGGTAAATGGTGCATTTATATAGTGCCTTTATCCAAGGCGCTTTACATAGCCTTAATTTGCATACACCTGTAAGGTTGTCATGGGTAGCGCATGTGCTACGGCAAGTGCTACCGGCTAAGATGGAGTCTGAAGAAGAAGGGAGCAGAGAAGGGAGGAGACATGTGAGAATTCTGGCAATTACAATACCAAGCGTGCTGCGGCAGGGAGGCACTGAGTCCCATCTTTTACATTTTGCCTTTGGTATATGACTCTGGCCGGGGATTGAACCTTGACCTACCAGACTCAGGGCGGACACTATAACCACAAGGCCACAGTGAGCTGCTTTTGGACCAGAGATTAAAAAGAAAATAAAGAAATTAAACCAGAGATGGTGTGGTCCATGGCTGGGTGGGAACCTCAGCCAATCAGTAACAGACCTAATTAAGATTCTCAGGATTCCATTCAGACTCATGTAGAACATGTTATCCGCCCTCTGCTAGATAGATAGATTACATACCTTTGTCATTCAACATGAACATACAATGCATAATTGAACTGAACTTTGTTCCACTGGCTTACAAATTACTCCTAGTTCATGCTAAACATATACTACACAAAAATCACCACATCACAGTCAGTTCATAAAGAGACAGATATATTGCACAACAGGAGTCCTTAGCAGCATATATGAGAACGGTTAGGAGATATTGCCCTTGTATATTCACTTTCACTTCCCCCCCCCCAAATCTGATGGCTTGGAGAAAGAAACTCTTGCGGAATCTAGCTGCCCTGCTCCCGATGCTGCTACCTTTTGCCAGAGGGCAACAAAGTGAACAGTCCATGATGTAGCCTACTGTCTAGACAGATTAAAAATTAAACAAATAGAACAATATATACTGTATAGGCATATTTTGTGTGAGAGAGAGAGAGAGAGAGAGAGAGAGCCTGTGGCAACCTATGGAGAGAGGTCGCCACGGGCAGACCAGGCTCCCAAGAGAAGACACCAATGCACACAGGTTGAGGTGTGAAAAACCAACCGAGCTGCACTTTCCAAGTCTGTATACCAAGACATCAGAGACACTCCCACAGATTACAAACCCCCGTAAAGATGTTGAGAACATTAACTTGTAACAAAATAATAAATAAAACTCCTAACACAGCAGCAACGTTTGTTGTTGTGAGCTGTTTTGACAGCAAAAGGATGTCTTGTGGAGGATCCACCCACCATAAAGACTGTCAATCATCTATTCTGCACTATCTGCAGGCATTTTGGGTATCACCTCCGTTGGGGTCTCCAAACAGAGCTGACGTAATAATATACCAGGTGACGTGAAAACACAGCAGAATACTGACAGGTCGGAGAGACTCCCATATATACTGCACGTTCGTTCGTTCGTTCGTTCGTTCGTTCGCCCGCCCGTCCGTCCGTCCGTCCTTTCTTTCTTTCTTTCGCTGAAATCTAAATTTATGTTTATGAACAAAACATTATTTTAGGGGATAGGGGATATCACTGCACGACTGCATGTATTCCTAAATACCTAGGGGTTGAGAGTGGCACCTGTCAGCAGGGAGTGTTGGGCGGGAGGAGTACAGTAGGACAAAAGTTCTAAGTCCTCCTGGACTGGATGTGACAACACATGTGATACTGTACTGTATGTGTGTGGGGAGGAATTACTCCCTAGATAATTCATAAATCCTCTGTAATCACATACACACAGCTTGGAAACTAAATGGGCCGCCATATTTGCTGTAGTTCCTCTATCTGTCGAGGAGAGTGAAATGGCCATAGAATGTACATATTGAAATATAAATCAGCTTTAAGCCTGATTTATATTTCGTAGCATGACAGTGTCGCTTGGCGACAGCACAAAAGCTACCAATGTGTTGCAGTATACTGTATATACATCAGGCTTTAGCATATAAGTCAAGGAAGCAGGTATTAAGTAAATGGCGCATGAGGAGGCGCCTGACGGACTCCACAGACGCGATGATGAGAGCATGTCTGGGGGCCCCGTGCACATTATGTCCACATTTTCCATGTGGCCGTCCGTCTGCCTTCCATTAACCTCACACACACACCAACCACATAAGTTGCTTTACTGGGGAAGTCCAAATATAGCACTTGTTTGAGCCTGCATGGAGTACCAGATGGGAGGGCTTCTCAGGACAGTTCACATTTTGTCAGGTAAATCAGTGGTTCTCACTCAGGGTGTGGTCCAAGGACTGGGCCCAGTTTACGCTTCCATATTTGTAACACTGACGATGTTACGGTGTAGATTGGGGGTACGTCCCAGGGGTAAAAATAGAATAAATCAAATAAAGAAAATCATATCAAAATGGGGGTCCTTGAAATTAAAATGTTTGAATCACTGGGGTGAATTATAGAAAAGCTATAACTCAACTGTCCTTCATGTTTCCATTTCCAGTAGGAAAACCAAGTAAACAATGAACCTAGCATGTGTCTAGATAATAACAAGCTAAATTAAATTTGAACCTTTGCATGGGCGTTAAGACTAGGTCAAGTGCTACAGGCTACAGCTCTCTATGTATCGTTTGGTGTCACGTTGAGAGCTTGTACATCAACTATTTTCACTATTTGTTTAGTGGCGAAAGGAGAAAATCTTTGAAAATGTTTGCCTATAATGATGTTCCCAAACTAGAGAAGAGATGCCACGTTGAGAGTGGTTAATAAATGAATGGTTACATATAATGAAACGTTTAAATAAATTATAACAAGTGCCATGTAGAAGACATACAGGCATCGATTGTGATGAAATCAAATTAATCTGCAAAAAACGATTCAGATCTGGGGACAATTATGCATAAAATACACTTAATTTAAGCTTAAATGTGAACACTAAGGGGGTGGTAATTGCCATCCCCTGATGCCCTAAATGACGTTCCTGCCCCTGGGACTCTTTTAAAACCACTGGAATATACATAGCACTTGTTCTAAACTGGTTTCACAACAGGACCCGCTGACAGGCCCACATAAAAAGTGAAAACACAGTTAACACAGTGTCACATCTGGACACCCTGCACGATCTGCCAAACTGACAGACATCGCTTTGAAGGTTTGCGCAAAAGGCCAATGTTTGCTTCATAGGCATTTATAAATCTGCAGAAAATCGTAATTTTTGTTATTAATAGTTAAAAATAGGACTTCAGATGTTATCTTTTTAATCAATATCAAAGCATTCCAACACAAGCTTTTCCCTGGCAGTAAAGGCGTCTGGCATGGTGTGAAATTACTACTGTATTAAATTAAGCAACAAACATCATCACTGCCTTATTACGCTCTTCAAAGGGAGAATGGTCTGAGTAATTACTCTTCTTGAAGCTGTTAGATATAATCATAAAAAGATCTGTCAAGCGGCAGCTGAGGTTTTCAGGCTAAAGTAAACATGCTGCCATGCATGTACAAAACAGACAGAAACTGATGCATTGCGGGTGCATGTTTTCTGTCGGCAGATCGATTCATTTTTTTTCTGTTAATGCCCTATACTTGATCACAGTACAGACAGTACACCACAAGCTCGAAAGACAGAACTTCCACGAAGCGTCACAATCTGAGATTGTAGATGTGCTTTTTACTTTTGCTATTTGTCATGTCAAAGGAAAGGACCTTCAAATAGATATGTACTAGCCTGGGGAGCATTCCCTTTCGGGTGTATGAACCGGGCTGGAGCGGATGGTAAAATACGTCACGTTGTCAATATTAGTAGTCAGCAGGCAGAAAACCTCAAGGAGGAATCAGTATTGTGAATGGTGGAATTCTTATTCCACCTTGTGGTTTCCTGCATGATGACTACGAATCTGACTACTACATGACGTAAATTACCACCTGCTCCAGACCGGTTCACACAGCGATTTTGGATTGGAACACAGACCAGGCTTTCCAGTGAGGCGAGGTCTCAGGTTAGATATGTACCTATTTCTGCTATTTCCTAACCTCGCGTCCCCAGACTTTCCACCTCGGAGGAAAGCCTGGTCTGTGTTAATAAATTACCTGTGGGATCCGGTCTAGGTGTGGTTTTAACTGGATAAAATCAAGAAAGAAAGAAAAAAACTCCCATAGAGTTATGGTCTCCCCTGTTTGTTTTTAAGTCTTGCCAGTCGCTACGAGTTGTAATGTGGATATAGCTTACCAAACAGACTATTCCCAGAAGTACTTGAGGAAACTTGTTGGATTCATCTACCACATCAAGGCTTTTATTAGGTAGGCCCTAAAATTATGATGCAGGAATTATTTTGGGTAATTCTGATTCAGTTTTGGGGTTCCGGCCTGATGAACAAGACTACAACATGATGTAAGTTATCATCCGGTCCCGACTGGATCTAAACCCGAAAATGGTATGCCTCACATCCCAGGCTAGCTGCTTTTGAAAATATATAGCGCCAGGTAAGTGAGGCATGTTATACTGTAGCACGGCCTGGTTTAACAGCCTATCTTTAGTATAAGAACAAACTTTTTAGCCAAATGAAGTTGAGGTCGTGTTACCTTCCTTTAGAGAGGCCCAGACCAAAAGCATGCTTAGACTGCAGGCCCCTTCTGACCCCTTACATGTTTTAAATGAGGAGTATCAACTGTTGCCCTCCATGAGGCGGTTTAGAGTCCCTAAATATAACAAAAACAGACTAAAGAACTCTTTTGTACACCAGTCGTTAAGCCAGAGGATATGTTCTTGCTCCTGTCTGTTTCTGTGATTTTTGTCATGTAATGTGACGATCTTTGTGTTTTGTATTGTGTCAATGTCCTATCTGTACTTGAACGGTGACATCATGGTCATAAGACAAATTTCAGTGTAAGCTGACAATAAAGTTGTATCGTATCGTATAAACCCATATAAATGGAAGATTGTGCATCATTTAGATTAGATTGAGTACAACATTCTGCTACAACTGTGGGAAGATAACAGTGGAGAAACAGATGTTGATCTATTTCCATACATTCTTTGTAGCCAGTGAAATAAAAGTGGCACTAAACTGTTCCTGTTCACTCCCTGAACCCACCTAACCCCTGCCCACTTTGACAGGCTGGAATGGCTTAGGGTTGACGACAGAGTACAGCATCTTGCAATGGGTCTGGTCCACAAGATTCAATACGCCACCAAAATACCTGTGTATCTGTCTAAATACTTCCTTAATGTCAACGAAGTCCACTCCCACAACACCAGAGGGAGTGCAACAATGCAACCCAGATTCCCAGCAGGGGCTCCTATGCCACCAAAATGTGGAATGCCCTACCAACAGTCATTAAGACATGCAAATCCCTTGACTCCTTCAAAACCGTTCTCAAAGGGCACCTACGGACGGCTGCAATTCGAAACTGGTGTCTGTAAACTGGCCCCCCCATACCCCCCCGCCTTTTCCCCTCATTGTATATTTCTCTTTTCCCTTTTACCTCCACTATGAGTTCCTGATTTTTGGCTATATAGTACTTCTCTAAATGTTATGATGAATTGAACATGGTACAAACTGTAAACACGAATACAGTCCGCAGTCAAGTTGCCAGGTTCTACCTACCCCCACTCTATTCTACACTGTCCACACAGGTTACGCAGACCTGGCAACATTGCCATTTTCTCTGTTATAAACTCTTATATTAGACGGCTATCTCCTCGCGCCATGAACCACGCGCCGCCGCAAGGAACGTCGCACAGCATAGCCCAGTAATCCAGCCCCAATGTGCACTGCTTGCAAGCGCAAACCGTTTGCTTCCACTATTTACATTTAATGCCCGAAATAAACCAAATCACCACTTCGATACACCCGCCACAATGCATTTTGGGAGGGACCGACACACATTTGTACGGCACACTTTCGGTGTAACAATCCCCCTCCGGACAAGCCCCACCTTCCCACCACAGTAGAACATGAACAACAGACACAAGAAAATACCCCGGGGGGGTTGCCCCGCACATCATAGAAGATGCAAATACACAATGAAACGATACTTGGATTGGATTCACCTCAACCACCTCACCGCTGTTTCCAGCCCTGCTCTCTGTTTTTACTCACCACGGTTTCGGTGGTCACGGTGGTCGTGGTGGTCATTAAAAATCTCACTCTGAATGAGCCTTCACTGTGCTTATTTTATTACAGTTAGGGACTGCACGGGCAATCTGGGAACCTATTCAGTAGAAATGCATTATTTCTTTTTGTCTTGAGAGTTGAGGGACTGAGATCCATATTCATGATGCGTTCATTATTTTTACGTACTTTACTGTTTCTCTCCCCTCTCTGTTACAGTATTGCTGATGATCTCAGAATCGCATAATAAATCCATAATGCACTGGTCATCGCATACAAGATGGATTGCATTTCTCTGGACTCTGAGGCAACCGAAAGACAAATGACTCTCCCAGCGATCGGCTTAGAATCAATCATTATGATGCATGCTTTACGATGCCCTTTCATATTCAAATGAGATGGAGACGGAGCCCTCCCAGTCAGGACATGAGGGAAGGCATCAGCATGGCACAGAGAGTCAGCTACTCAAGTCCGTTTCGCTCTTGTCTGTCTGAGTCTGACGTATGGTGACGTTGCGTTCGTCAAAGGTTAAAGGATCATATACTGCTGTCAATATGCCCTTGTCTATTCACAGCTTTGACCATTCGTGATGTGTGGGTCGACCCACAAGCCGTGGGTTTTGGGTAAGCTTGACACAATTATCGTGTTTTTTTGGGGCGATGCCTAACCGCTCCATTACGTGGCAATGTGTGTATGTATGTCTGTCTCTGTGTCTGTAGGTCTGAGCATGAACAGCTGCAATACCTAAAGTGGACAGTAGAGTACAGCACAGAGTAAAGTGGCACAGAGTACACTACAGTATGAGCCCTGGGCCGTTCCTGGGGCTCTGGATGGTCCAGGGACCCCCACATGGTAACTCTTTTAACATGTCGGATATACTGTGTTCCTTGTGCTAAACGCGTTTTAATGCATCACGTTGGATAAAAGTTCACACATTTCAACTTTGCATGTGCGTGGAACAAGCACGAACACGACAGTTTCATGGGAGTGCTCTGCGCATGCGCCTCCTCATCAACATTGTTGCTACAGTATGTGACAACAGCTTTCCCCCTACTGCATGGTTTATCACAGATAGGAGCTGCATTCATTAGGATCTTTAGCCAGATAAGCAAGTCAGCAAATATAGGCTAGGTTGGAAATATAATCATCACACAGAATGGTTTCCTAAGCCTTTTATGTCTTTGAGTTAATTTAGGAAGTGTTCCCTGTGGGCCACAGTGTTAGACACAAATGGAGCATAGCCGCTGATGTTACACTTCACTGGTACAGTATGTTTCTGTGTGCCTGCGTAACATTATGTAACTGTTTGGGGTCATACTTTATGGCAGGAGGAGCTATAAGTCCTACAGTCCTACAGGCCCATTCAGGACGAACAAATAAAAGCAATTAAAAGCAAATAGCCTATAAGGTTGCTGCAAGCATTCTTGTGTGCATACAGTATCCCGTATACGTGCGCGTGAAGCAGGAGGGCATGCATCGCTTGCTGTCTGGGTGTCATCGGTGTTGCACATGAATAAATTCAGCGACATGACTGCCACATAATCTACATCTTTGATCTCCCCTAATTGATCTCGTTTGAGCCCCTTGTGCAGCGGCAGACACAGCTGTCGGGCAGTTTGTCACAGCGCGTTAATTAGATGCCACCAGAAGTCCATGACACAGTCAAGGCTGTCAATGTTGTGTATATGAAATGAAATAATTCTAAGTGACAGAGATGTTATTATTCTCTAATTTGGCTAACTGTGACCTGTCAGGCTTGGGGACTTGAAGTCTGCAGTGCGAGTGCTAAAAGTAGAAGTGTAGCACTAATCCTTGCCAACACACTTCATAGCCTTAAGGACAGACGTGCACATGGCATGCACGTGCGCGCCGCGCACGCACACAGGGGGAAACAAAAACACAACACACACTTTCAGCCTGACAAAGAAATAATTTGGGTACATGGATTGTGAACCTTCCCCCCCTGATAGACTAACAGTATGTCCTTTTGTTCTTGGCAAATGTAAAGAAAGGAATGAAAATTCTGTTAAATCAATTCAATGAATAAAGTACCTCAGTTATCCTGGGGGTCAGGTTAGAAGTGCTCTCCATCCCTTTTGTGTAGGGTTATAAATAAAGCAGCATGCAGGGTCAGAATCCTTTGCTGCCTTCCAGACCTTTTTGCTCCACAACTGAGGGTGCAAGTGTCTTGCACCAGGATGAATTGGATTAGCAGAGATTCTCACCCTGCATTGAGCTGTTTCTCTAAAGATTATTGTACAAAACATAAGATATTATTTTGTCTACTCTAAACAATAAGTCTGCAAGATATTTCCCAACATATAGTGAACCCTGTGGACTGGAACCGGCGTCATTAGCTTCTGGAGTTGCCTGAGGATATCGTTATCCAAGTTATTGGAGCTATATTTATCAGACCGTATCAATTTTGCCTTAGACTTAGATCCATTGATGGTGGTTCTGAATGATAAAATCTAACAGAAACAGCATGGAACATGCATGGTCATTTGTCAGCCTACTGCCAGAAGATTGATCTCACTCGAATGGAAACAGAACTGCAATATAAATATCTAATGAAGGATGTAATGAAACACTGAACTAGAGAATAACATTTTTTCTCTGGGAAAAAAATGTTTGAATATCACAATTTCTGGGGCCAGGTGGCACAGTGGTAGTGCTGTCGCCTCACAGCTAGAATGTCCTGGGTTTGATTCCCGCTGGGGACGCTGTGGGTGCTGGCGCGCAGCGTGTCACCTCCTCCGTGTCATCAGTGCCCATACCCGAGGTGGGGTCGGTGAAAGGGCCTTTCTGTGTGGAGTTTGCATGGTACCCTCACAAAAAACATTCAGTAATCCTGGTCTCTAAACTACCTCCCCCTGGCCAGCCAGGGTGTCTGATGGAGGGGAAAGGAACTTGTTGGAATAACGTGTTCCTTCCACGTGCTACGTCCAACCAGGGAAACTCCTCCCTGTCAGGTGAAAAGAAGCAGCTTGGACTCCTCAATCATGCATTGATGGAAGCATGAGGCCAGTCCGCTGCCCCCCCAGGTTGGTGGAGGGTGTGTAGAGCCCAGGATCACATTAGATAATTGACACAGGGGTGAAAAATGGGTTACAAAATCATGGGATAAAAAATATGAATAATAAAAAAAAGAATATCACATTTTCTGAGAGCATCTAGCAAGTACATAAAAAAAAGAAAGAAGGAACAGAGCTCTCAAACACCCACCAGGGTATTTGCCATAATCCTTACTGACCTATCTCAAATATTACTAAATTAAGTTTATTATACATAATTATAGAGGATGTAATATGATGGAATGTGCATTTAATTTACATGAAATCTAGTACTCTTGACATGGTAAGATATGTACAAAATAAATTATAATAATTCTTTGCCTACTGTAGCCCAAAACAAGCAATTTAGCCTAGTGACATTAAAGGTAGCACTAGCTGTAACAACATTGTGAAAATAATTACAATTCTGTATTATCATACAGAGCTTGCATGAACCATTCTGATCAGTTTGTCTTTGGTTCCCACTGCTGTGTGCCCTGTTATTGTTCGTTTCTCTTCCAATGCTTAGATTTTCTCAAGCTGAACAGCCAGTCAGATAACTCTCACCTCATGCAATGGGGGTCATCTCTATGTTCCCTCAGCTCTATGTTCCCTCAGCTCTATGTTCCCTCAGCTACAGCGTTGCAACCTGCTTGCAGTTAAGGTCAGGTTAGGAGTTTGGGGTAGCGATAGTAATAGACTAACCCTAAGCCAAACCCCAAAACTAACCCTAAAAGCGAAAGCATGTCAAACATCGCGAAGCGATGTTTGACATGCTTTCGGTTAGGGTTAGGTTTTGGGTTGATTTCGGCAGCCTATTTAACATGCTCAGTCAGGTGAACTCCCTGTATCTCTGCAATACATTACTCATACTATAGAGCAGTGGTTCCCAAACCTTTTTTTCCGTGTACCCCCTATTACCTCCTGACCTAGCTGA
>OOFJ01110812.1:0-11494 GCA_900323375.1 Benthosema glaciale
ATTGCCTTATTCAAGGAGCAGCTGAAACACTTCAATGTTCTGTTAAGAAACAAGGCTTTTTGTCATCAGGTGGTGGTCGTGTTACAGGAAGTGTTCACACTGATAAACACGATCCTCAGCAAGTGGCTTGATGACTCGGACGTAGTGGAGGTAAGAAGGTGTGTCTGTCTGTCTGTCTGTCTGTCTGTCTGTCTGTCTGTCTGTCTGTCTGTCTGTCTGTCTGTCTGTCTGTCTGTCTGTCTGAGTGCTGACTCAACACTTTTCTCACTGTCCCTGTACCCCCCACAGGCGGTGTGCGGGGTATTTGAGAAGTCCGTTCGGACCCTGCTACATGACTTTGGCCCCATGGTGGCGCAGCTCAGCCAGATGCTGGGACAGATCTACAGCGCCTTCCCGCAAGCCTCGGCCCTGGATCTTGCTCGCCAGGTGGGTCTAGCTGTCTCTGTAGTGCAGAGCCCAGATTCCCAACACATTGAGACTGTCTCTGTACACAGCAAAGAAACATGACCTCCATATCTAATATATCATTTTTGGGAGCCAGGTGCTTTCATAGTCCAATTTTCCCTATCTATGAAATATTATATATATTATAGACCAACAGTTCATGAGGCACTAAACCACTTAAACCATATATTGCATTATACTTTGTCGTATGACCACGTCGCACCGCAAAACATATTTTGTCAACATAATGTGAGCTTGTAGATCTGCTATTTTTACATACTTTGGACATGGCGGTTGAAAGTGCTTAATAATTAAAGTACAACTCTGTCTCATTGTAGATGGTTCACATATTTTCGGGAGAAAAAGAACACCTCTCTTCCATTAAAGGCCTGACTGAACTGTTGACATCCACTACTCTCGCCATTTTTCAGCAAGGTAAACAAACAGCCAATTAGATTTTTTTAACCTTTTTGTTTTTGTTTGCGAAGTCGATGTTACTGACCTCACCTGTGTGATATACAGGCCCAAGGGATCACCCTGATATTGCAGAATCGTTTATGCAGCTTCATGCTCAGGTTAGTTGATGTCAATTTCAATACAGTATTTATAGCATAATCTGTGCCAGACAGAAACATCTGGCTAATTAATTTTTATATCCCGTTACAGATCCTGAAGAGGAAACCTGATTTGTACTTGTCTGAGCATTTGGACATTAAAGCATTGTTTTACTGTGGTGAGTATGGAATGCTATGTCTATCCTCCTCCACATGCACAATGATTAAATTACATGATCAGCAGTATACTTTGGGTAGAAACATGATTGATTGCATTTTTCCTAAGCTAATTTAGCACCCAGAGCTAATACGTAGATATGGACCACAATAGAAATAAGCTCTCCACCTTTATTGTGACCACATATTATGTACAACAAAGCAAATTGTAGACTTTTAGAAATCTTTGCGTCTAGCCTTTCCCCTCTTACAAGCACATCTCTCCTTTATTCAGGGATTCTGTCATTCAAGTTTCCAGAGACGCCCACAGTCAAAGCAGCCAGTCTGTTCTTTGTAAGTCCTTCATTGAAATGATTTTCATTTGAATGTATTAACAACATTTACCAACACGCCTGTCTCACTTTGAAAGACAAAAACCCTTGTTTATAGTATAATCTTGAGGTCCCCGGTCAATCACAGTCAATCATCACTTGACATGAGATTTCCTGATCTGACAGTGAACTAACTGTTATTTTGCTCTCTATCCATGACAGACAGAGCTCTTGTCTCACTGTGCAAGTGTGCCCCCTGTCGGCGACGTTCTGCAGAGCGATGGGAAGCTGCTGGTAGAGACTATTCTGGAGGTGAACTTGTCTCGACAAAACCTGATACATAGACATGCCGCTTAACTCCAGGGCTTTGTAGGGTAGCTGCATGGGCATCAGTCCTTCAGCAATGAGACATGTTCAAAACTGGGCTCTACTTTATTATAAGGAATGATGAACAACGAGAAGCAAATGCATTCAAGTAATATAAACGTAGACTAGTATATATCGCTGTTGTCGTTCCTGATCAATGTTGGATCTGGTTCCTCCGATTCCTCCGGTTTCCGCATACCAACCCTATAGTTCTGAATCGGACGGAAGTGCATGCGCGGTCTAATAGTTTCTCTTGGCCTTCCTCAGGCAGTGGGAGGTGGGGCTGCGCGCAGCCTGGCGGAGCACTACTCGGAGGTGCTGTACAGTCTGAACAGACACTGTCCGTCCCTGCTGTCCCAGTGGCTGAAGGAGAGCCTGCAGGCTCCTGGGTTCCCCTCCGCTCAGGTGTCCATGGAGCAGAAGGATGCTTTCAGCCAGCAGCTGCTCAGGTAAACAAACACATGACATGAACCCTTTTCAATGCCAACGGCAGCTGATTGGTCTAATTAAACCATTAAGACCTGAAGCCAATTCTACAAAAATCGGTTTTCTGTTCTAGGTATGTTACTATGTCAGTGGTTTTTCATGTCAAGAGCTCCAAACTATAAACAATCCAGACAAGCATGGAGGGAGGTGGGCTGCCCCCATGCTCATCGCCTTATAAAGACCAAAAATAAAGATTTACCAGGATCAAGATTCAAACCTCCAACCTTTGACTTATATAACCTGACCTTTTCATTTTTCCACAATAATTCCACAATAATTATGTGTTCAAGGTCATATTTGAAATTGAAGAGAGAAGTGACAGGTCAAAAGATCAAAATCCACTGCAAACACCTCTCTCCCTGACAGAACGACTCATTCTGATACACCTAATGATGATCTGGGTTCATTATGACTCGGATTTATATTATCGTTTAAAACCATCTGTTCAAACAAATGTTATTCTGCTCCCAGATTTAATATTTAAATGAGATTAAACAGGATGATGTTTAGTTTTAGCTTTGCTTTTATCACAAAAGTGCATAAAGTATTAGTTTTTGTCAAATCTTAAGCAAAGTATTTTTGCTGTTATTTTCTCCAAATATTCTATCAATATTTAATATTACAATATCAATTGTATCAATATATTATTCCACATTGGGGAAACGAGGCACAACCCACTGATAAATATCTGTATTTCGTTTAATTTCTTTCCTTCAGGGAGGGGGCAAACAAACGACGCGTGAAGGAGATCGTGAAGGAGTTCTCCCAGCTATGTCGAGGCCTCCAGGGTTCTGGATACTCTTCTGATTATTAGACTGACGTCCAATGAACGTGACAAAGGAATCAACAACCTGAATGCAGCCCGCTTCCGTTTTGGCTGTCGAACGACCGATGTTGTGCAAGTTGTACCATCGATTGAGCCGAATGTATGTTGACCCATTTGTGGGCTGACGACGATGACCCATCTCAGATTACTGCGACTTCAAACCATGATGTACATGTGGACACACACTGAAGTGCTGCAGAACAGAGCCTGTTTGAATTAAGTGTGTGTTTAAATATGACTGTGACCTGACTTTGCTCAACTTATTTTTATAATACGCCTTCGTTTTGATTGAAAACACACAGTGAGAAACACTATGAGACTTGATGTGATAATGAGCCTTCATTGCTTATCTTTTCTTTTTTTTTTAGCAATTTTTAAGCGGATTAGAGACAGTTGTCTCTAATCGTGGATTAGAGACAGTGGTACATAGTAACTAAGTACATTTACTTGTACTGATAATTTTTTTGTATCTGTACTTGACTTGAGTATTTGTATTTTGGATATTTATGACTTTCACTCCACTACACTTCAAAGATGAATATTGTACTTTTGACTCCAATACATTTCGAGTAAGGAGGAGAATAAAAAGGACTTTGTTGACGACTTAATCCCCATTTAAAATATGGTAGTGAAACTAGCAAATCTACAATTTGTCAATGTGACAGCTGTCAATATTCAACATTCATGAAATGATGCCTTTGTTGTAATTTTTACTCTACTCACGAGCCTTGAACACCAATTGAGTGCTATAGATGAATAAAAGGCCACACTGTTGATCCATAACGTAACGTATAAATGATGGATAAGAAGGGGTCAGGACAGCTAAGCCTTTTCGGGGAGGGGTCAGAATAAATTATGGATTTAGACTGTTATTCGTCTATAGCACTCAAGAGTATTGATCCTATGTGGTATAACTATATTGATCCCTATAGGGCAGTGGTTCCCAAAGTGGGGCGCCGGGGACCCCCAGGGGTTCCCTTGAGGGAGTTCCAGGGGGTCCCCAGCTAAATGATAATTAGGAACCAAAGGGACCCTTATGGGTCTGTAACTCTGAGAGTTGGCTCCATTTGTAGATTCTCAGAGTTTAATTAATTTTATAATATAAATTGGGGGTCCCAGGGATAGAAATTAGATAAAATTGAATGGGGCTCTGTAGACTAATGAATGTCAAACTGGGGCCTGGGGGTCCTTGAAATAAAAAATGGTTGAGAATCACTGGCCATACAAATCTTCTCTTACCCTGTCATGGAATATCCTGGAATATATCAACAGGGAATGGAAAGTCAGTTAAATGGCCATGGGTGTAATTAGGCATAAGCACCATGGGGTGTCGCTGTAGTACAGCCCTACTACTACAACTCAACCCGAATCATTTCTGCTACAGCTGATCTACAGTAGTCGCCATCTTTTTTTCCCCAGACATAAATAAACAACGCGGTGGGGTCGCGCGGACCGCGGTGGCATTTTGATGCACACTTTGACATTTCGCGCAGTTTTAAACTAAAGATCCGACCTCCTTAGCGGCTAGCCCGTAGCCCCCCCCGCAGGGCACCGGGCGGGTCTTTCCCCTCGTCCCAGATATGTGACGTGACGTGACGGGGGGGATCCGGGGGAGCTGAGGGACAGCTGGTGGTGCTGCTGACAACAGAGTGGAACAGAGGGGAAACACAGGAGGCTCGCCGTCAGATCAGCTGTTTGCAAAGTAATAGGTTTGTTTGCATGATGACAACTGTCTGTGTGACTGACAACCATGCGTGTCTGACGTTTGTCGTATCTGTTGTTTGAATATAGCAGAATAGCAGTTTGTAAAATGTGTATTTGGGACGACGGGTTTGTGTAGCGTCGCTTATTTGCCCCAGTAGTAGTAGAAGAGGCCATTTAACAACCTCGTTTCATAGCAAGATGTTATCTTCTCTTGCAATGCGATGGAACGGTTGTTGTCATAATTCACAATTTAGATGTCGCTGGCCAACAAGAGCTTGTAGATATTGTTGCTCTTGTCTGCGACGCGACGCCGTCGATCGCCACTCGCCACGGTATCAAAAGTCAGGCTGGACAGCGTTACTTGACAGTTGACAGATGTGTGATATATTTTTTATATATTTATTTTTGTACAGACAGACACCATGGGGGTCCTCCAGAGTCGTGGGCCTCCTGGTGCAACCGACTGAAGGTGTTTAAATAAAGGTGGGAGGAGGTGGTGGGCTGGTCCTACACATGTAGAAGACATGGACCAGGAGTATGAGAGAAGACTGCTGAGGCAGATCAACCACCAGAACATGCCAGCAGCAGACAAACACCTGACTAAAGTGAGTTGTAAAGCAGTGGTAAATGGTCAATTTATATAGCACCTTTAGCCAAGGCGCTTGCCTTTACATAGATTGTGCATTACATTCACCCATTCACACACACATTCACACACCTATGGCAGCTGAAACCATGCAAGGTACCAACTAGCACATCAGGAGCAATTATAGGGGTTAATTGTCTTGCTCAAGGACACATCAACACTAACTCTGGGGGAGCCTGGGTTCGAACCGGCAACCTTGTGGTTGCCATCCAGTCACTCTACCCCTGAGCCTCCGCTACAGCATAGTCATCTGAGTGACCCTATTTAAAAAATATCCTTTTCAAGGATCTCTCACTGTTATTGGAGGCCCAAATAATTACAATTCTCTTAATCCAGAGCGATTTACATTAGGCATGAACAAAATAAATAGCATGGCAATACATTATACATAAAAAATAGGCATCATGAATCATACATAAGCTAGGAACAGTGGAAAATGTGTATAATCAAACTATGCATACTATATAGTGCTATTATATGTTTATTGTTTACATAAAATGCTATAAGTCTACATAAAATGCTATCTAAGATACATAAGTTGAGCCTTTAATAATAAGCTGTTTATCCACCACAGATTGGATAGGTAGTAGGTAGGCCTATTACAATATACCCCCCATGGTTAAATTGGTAATTAGGGACAAGTCAGGTGTGCAACTAGGAAAGCCAAAAAGTGTGATTCTAGTGTTTAATCTATATGGGTTTGGGGGCCTAAATTAATTCTTCCTTATTATTCCCTGGATATATTATGGAAACCTCTGGTCTGCTAGGGACATTTTTTTGGGGACCACCTGTAACCCCCTCAATGATACATGGGGGCTTCTTCAATATTGCCATATAAGCCTGTGAAATGATGAGTGTGTCAGGATCTGCCTTCCGTGTGTTGTTTTTTTTGTTCTTGAATCCTATTTTGAAGTATGCCATGGTTTTCTTGGATCTTATTTTGAAGTTATGCTTTAGTGTTTCCTGCATTCCTAGTTTGTAGTTGTTACCTGCCTTGTCAAACGTTCCCTGATTGTTGGTTCTTTGTTTCACCTGTGTCTTGTTTTCCCCAGCCAATCCTTGTGTTGATTTGAGTTCACCTGTGTCCTGTTAACCTTGTGCCTATTTAAGCCCTGTGTTTAGTTGTGTTCTTTGTTGCATTATTGTCGTGTATAGTGTGTTTGTTTGCTCTCCTGCATACTTCTGTTAAATTAAACCTTCACTTGATTCTGACTTCCTCGCATTTGGGTCCTACTTGTACTACATCCTGACAGAGTGTCTCTCTCTCTCTCTCAGTGTGGAGGGGCCACTTGCAGCCCCCCCAGTGTCAAGTCAGGAGATCGCTTCATTCCCACTCGTGCTGGAAGCAATTGGAGCATCAACTTTCATTATGCCAATGTAAGAGAAAGTGGGTGTGGGTGTGTACCGGTATATAGATACACACAGCACCCAAAGATTTGCACACATTGTCACAATTTTAAAATCTTCGTGCTGCACTATGAGCTTGTGTATCTGCTATTTTTGAATAGCCAAAGTATAAAATAATTGTCTTCTTTCTCCTTTAGGAAAACTGTCGCTCTCCCAGTCAGAGTCACAAGGCGAAGGATTCCAGCTCAGACTCAGGCAAAGGTTGGTCATCCTTTTGTCATGGACACAGTACAATTCTCTCTTTTATGCTCTTTGCAGTTAAATAATGAACACCAGGCAAGAAGTGTATTATATGTATTCTGACCGTAGTGATTAATTTCTGACTGTAGTGATTAAACAACCTTTATTTTTTTTTATCACAATGAATAGATTTTTTTCGTATCGAGATTCCTGCCACGGTTTCTGCATGACAGCAATGTTCTTGTTGTGTAACTCGAGTTGATACCATAAATGAGGGTCATTCCTCAATGAAAAGGAGGATTAAAGTAACATATTTAGGTTTCCACTTGACAGACGATATTTGTGTTCTTATCCGTTCTTGCATAATGTGTACGGTGCTTCTTCCAGATGCTGTAGCCTATGCTGCCCTGTTGAGAAATGAGCTATTGGGGGCGGGGATCGAGACGGTGCCAGACCCGCACACCGACGACCGGAGACATACAGTCCTCTCCCCAGACTCTCACAGCCTCTTCAGGGTATATGAACCACCAGCAGTAGCACAAAACGAAGCTGTTGCATCAGTGGTCACTGGTGTTGCTTGCTCTCCCCACTGAATCCATACCTGCACGCAGGAAAAAATGTTTAGTTTGGTTTGATGCGTTATTTGAAAAACTAACACAAACACGATATAGGTTAGAACGTTTCAAGGATGAGACATATTAGTCTCATCAATAAGGCCAAGTCTTATTTCCATTGTGGTCCTCATGCACAAAAGACATGGCAGATCACACGAGTGACAGTGCGGTTATATAAATAAAACCAACTTTCAAATGCACATGATATCCAAGGGAAAAAGTAAAAGTCAGCGACCCACAGGGGTAGTGCAAACGTGTACCACTGGTCAGATGAGAATACATTTCAAAACGATATTAGGAGTAGTCTTTGGTCACATTCTCTTGGTGTTGTGTGTGTGTGTGCAGGTTACCCACAACACGAAAACCTTTCAGAATGTAACAAGCGATTGTTTTGTGTTCCAGTACACTGTCCACACGAGGAGAGCGCCTTTCGACGGCGCTAACGAAGTTTCGCCCTACTCCCTTTCTCCTCTTAGCAACAAGAGGTACAGTATGTTAATACAGTATCTCAATGGTAAAACTTTTCAGCACTTGGGGGTAGAAGAGCAAAGTTACACAAGCTCACAACATGTTGCATCGCGCCACATTGCGGGCTCAAAACAGTTTTCACCAGTTTGGGTCCCGGGCCGGGCAAACGTCTACTGTAATCTCTCCTTTTGGGGTCTCGCTCTATTGACTGTACGGATAAAAAAATGCTGTTTAGGATTGTGTCCAGCTTTTGTCGTCTTGTTGACCTTCCTCCTCCTCCTCCACTCTGTTCCCCATCGTCAAACCGTTGCAGTCACAAGCTGCTGCGTTCCCCGCGCAAGCCGGCCCGCAAGATCTCCAAGATCCCCTTCAAGGTGCTGGACGCCCCGGAGCTGCAGGACGACTTCTACCTCAACCTGGTGGACTGGTCCCTGGGCAACCTGCTCAGTGTGGGCCTGGGGGCCTGCGTCTACCTCTGGAGTGCCTGCACCAGCCAGGTGAGACCGGGCAGAACCAAATTCTGCCCTATCAATGTCGCCTTTCTGGCAGACCAAGGTTTTTCAATGGCCGACAAGGCCATTGAAAAACAGCAACCAGTCAAGACACACCATTACGTTATCGTACCGGTTACGGATATTTGGCTCTTCAAAATATGGGTTGAAAGGGGGCAATGCGCAATTAATTAATGCATTAATCTTGGCAGGCTCCGTAATCTGGCACAATGTAATCACTTTGTAATCACTTTGTGACGCAACCTTGTAGATCTGCTTTTTCTTGTAAACATGGAAACGATTATAACAAAATGAATTGTGATCATCTAAAATCACTGCGATTAGATGGTTATGTAATACTTGTGACAACCCTAAGTGCCACAGGCCCACATTCCCCCTGGCCATAATGATCTTTAGGTATGGCATGGGAGACCCCCTTCTGATATTTGACAAAAGTGCCATTGCAATGTTAGTGGGTATGGGTTGTGAGTGATTCGGACAAAACCAACTTGAGTTTTCCATGTTTGAGCACGGATGTGATGAGAAGGTTAATTGAAAGGTGTTTTTATGCATGTCTTCAGGTGACGAGATTATGTGACCTCTCCATAGACGGAGATTCTGTTACGTCGGTTTGCTGGAACGAGAGGGTGAGTTTGACTGTGTTTTTAATGGGAATGTACATGTATTCATATACTCGTATTCTAATGTTTTTTCCCACTGTAAATTAATGCCCTGTTTGCTCATACTACAGCGTCACTTTGCCATGTGAGCTTGTAGATCTGCTACTTTTTTAATTTGAAACATGAAAAGTAACAGTTTTGGACATGGGGGGGGTTTCCACCCAGCAGATGATATCTGTCCCATTTACTTCTCAAGCCATTCGATTTTCCTCCACAAGAATTGAGATCACCATTCTCACACAATTCTCTTTTTTTTCTATGAAAATGTTTATTGTCTTTGTTGTTGCTGAACATTGCTACATTCAAAATGTGTCTACTGTGGCTTTAAAAGGACAACATCAAAGTGCTCAACTTAAACCTCTCTTAAAGTCTCTAGCAAAAACACAAGAGTAACTAAAATGAATTGGACACCCAACTAGTGATGCATGTCTGAATCCAGATCTCGATCTTTCTTCCATTAATTATGCAGTACTGATTTGGGGGTCCTTGACACCATTGTTTTTAGAGAATAACTGCTTTTAAATGAACGCTGGATATTTGACTGTGTAGTAGTAATGCCAGGCTCTTGTTTCATAAGTATAAATCTAGTTGTTGTGTGTGCTCCTGTCAGGGCAGTCTGGTCGCTGTAGGAACCCATAAAGGCTACGTCCAGATCTGGGACGCGGCAGGAGGCAGGAAGCTGACCAGCCTGGAGGGTCACTCGGCACGTGTAGGTCAGTCACTCCTTCACTCGCGTTCACTTTCCAACACCTTTTAATAAAATCATTATTATTTCAAGATGAAAACCATTTAATGCAATGATATCGCATTGTAGTTGGTGGTGTGGTTCTGGTGCAAGCATGACATAAACTCTCAAAGCATGGAGATGCACAGCAATTTAAAGAGCTTGATACAATACATACTGTATAAACCTACCGTACATTGAATGACTTGCTGACATGATGAAAACCTAAAAGCTGCTGCAAAAGGAGGCCGGGGAGGTGGAGGGAGTCATTTGTAGTAGTAGCCATAGATGTGTAAAACGTAGATACTTCATTGGAGTCATTTATTGGAGTGATGCATTGGAGTGATGCGTCATCGCAACTCTATGATTTCTGGACTAAGAATTTCACATGGTTTGGTTTGTAATGTCAGACATGTATTTACACTTTGTTAAAATGTGTGTTTTCATATGAAAACATCTATCTTGCATATACACGGTGCGAAGCAACTCATTTTGAGCTTTTGTGTGGCGCTTTATATGATAAAGTAGGGCATTAATTTACGAAAAAACAAACCGACAGCAAAGAAATGTACTTTTGGACCACCGCAACATACCGTACTCTCTCCTTTCTCCCCTGTCTGTCTGTCTGTCTTGGTGTCTTCAAGGTGCCCTGGCGTGGAACGGGGAGCAGCTGTCGTCGGGGAGCCGTGACCGGGTCATCCTGCAGAGGGACGTCCGGACGCCACCCCCCGTCGAGAGGAGGCTGCAGGGACACCGGCAGGAGGTGTGCGGCCTCAAGTGGTCCCCGGACCACCAGCACCTCGCCTCCGGTGGCAACGACAACAAGGTGAGAGAGAACATCACGTGTCTAGTCTACAGTCTACACACAACGTGACGCATCTTCTTCTGGTTCCATTTTTATTTTGACACCCTCAGAGTGAAGTTCGTTCCTTTTAACCCTTTCTAGACCGGAACACTTTTTGGTGTTTCAAGCATTATGTTATGCTTTAGCTATCTACAAGCTCATAGCGCGCCACTCGGTGGCGCGCTATGAGCTTGTAGGTCTGCTATTCTTGAAAAATTGTGAAATTGTGGCGCAAATCTTTGAATATATGGTTTCAGCGCGAACGTTTTTAACTCATATCTTTGGTTCTGGAACAACATACTTTCAGATGAGGGTCGGGGGACAATTACAGATAATTTTTGGAGATTCATTATTTGAGAACTATACATAGAAATAAGGGTTTTTCAGAAAACTTTCAGTATTTAGAAGACCTTTTTAGCATCGTTTTCAGGCTGAAATGGGTTAATCGCCCAGGCTAATATTTGGTGAAACATACGGTAACTACAACATTTGAGTGCTTTTTCCCCCCACCACCACCGTAACATTTCAGACTAATGGAAGTATTCACTCTCTACTCCTCCTCCAGCTGCTGG
>OOFJ01110813.1:0-12949 GCA_900323375.1 Benthosema glaciale
AATAGGCCTAATAGTAATAAAATGCAAAATATCACCAGAGAGAAAAGAAAAAAAAGGTACACTCACTCAACATAGATAACTTAAATTTCAATACCCACCTAACATGTAAGAGAAGACATTTGATCAATAAAGGAGACGTAAGAGCATGTCTCTCTATGGGAGTTGACTATATTGACTGTATTAACTGCCAGCACATGGAATTCATACTCTTATCGTCAAGACAAACCTGAGGTTTAAATCTGAAAAAAGTGATAAATAAAATGATATTTAAATTATGACTGAAAGGGTACCAGTCAAGTCTTCAAGCCTTGGGGAAGGTTTTCATTCTACAATTCCGAAAAAGCCATATCTCCAAAACTGGTGGGTCAAACCGAACAACCAATATGTGAATTAGAGGAAGGCAGATATGAATTGATCCCCAGGGGGACATTTGGTTGTCCTGCATGCAGCAGCAAAGTAGGAAACAGTAAAAAAGTATAACACTGCTGTGTGTATTGAAAGTAATAGACAATAGGCAAAACAGCACTGTTGGTATTTGGACAGCAGAGGGCGCTATTGGTTTGTACAAAAAACAAGGAAGAGAGCATAACGTGCATCCAGGCCAATGAGACTGTCTGAGGAAGGAAAAGGCTTCTGTTCTGTAATACTTCACAGTAATCAGTAATCCTGCATGTTGAGACCCAGTGGTGGAAAGTAACTAAGTACATTTACTTAAGTACTGTACTTAAGTATTTAGAGGTATATCTTTTTCTTTTTTTTTTACTTTGAGTATTTCCAATGTCCAGTCCAGTCTGCTCCACTGCATCACATCAGACAAATATTATACACTTTACTCTACTAAGGTTATTAGAAAACTAGTTCGTTTGTAGATTTCGCACTTCACCCCAGTATCCATTTCGGCCATTTGAAAATGGCAGATCTACAAGCTCCCATGAGATTGTAAATCTTCTATTTTCAAAGTATCTCTTATACGTTTGAACTTTTCAACTTGAAATGGGACCTTCTGCATAATGCAGTATTTCTATAGGCCATTGTAGTATTGATACTTTTACTTAAGTAAACAAATTGTGAGTACTTTTACCACCGCTGGAGATAACCCCGCACGCACGCACGCACGCACGCACGCACGCACCATTAGAACAACTAAACACATTCATCTGTGATTTTAAAAGACAATAGAGTGCAGACATGCTTTTTCCATTACTTTTGACAAGGACTGTTATGAAGTCACATCACAGGTATGAATACTTTCTTGTCCAATGTACATTAACATATACCATTGTGATTGTGAACATATTAAAAAAAGAAAACAAAATCAGACTTCTTTTTTTTTACTTTACTATGCATTACAACAAGGCAGCAAGTCATCATTTTTTGTTGGTGGTGGTGTCTTGGCTACATGATGAAGTGATTGCCAATAAAAGCAGTACTCGGTGATTGAAATATTGGATTCTGGGGTTTGTCTAAGAACTGCAGAAGCAGCAGCTTGGCTTCAAGAGGCAATGAAATGGTATAACTCTAAAGAAATTGTGTGTATTACAGTAAGCCTTTTTGATAGTAAGCAAAAATCTGTATCTCCGTCTGTCTGGACCGTTTTACAAACATTCCTTTTTCATGAACACACAGTTTGGATCATAAACGGTCAGGGGTGCAAGATAAATATTCTGTTTACTAGTAGTAAATGCTAGTAAATGTTAATATGGCAACGAATGAGTTAAAGGTATATTCAGTGATTTCACTTAATTCAAATATTGTTATTTTATTTTTTTGGATAATCCTCCTACTATAGAGTGTGCTGACCATATAAGCCTTATAAGGAGTTCCTCCCTATCCCCAGTGAGCCCCTGGGGTAAAAAAAAACCTAGTTTCGGTTTTGGTGGTGGGTGAGAAAGCCTTCATCCAATCGTGATCGAGTGGGGGCGGGCCTTGGTGCACATGCTGGTGGCCCGTTGCACTTCCCTCCACTGTAGAGCGTGTGCATGTGCACATCATCTTGTTACCAGGGGCGGACCGGGGAGGGTTTTTTCCAAATCACCCAAATCACTGAATGCTCCTTTAATGGGTTATAACGTGTGCCCACATCTGCAAAATGACTTTGATAATGATAGCTGCAGCACAATCTGGGGATGATGGGTAAATGACTGTGACGTCACAGGGACAAAGGGCACATTTCCAGATGCTCTGTTCCTGAGACCATGGTGTGCTAGCCTGGCAGCACAGCACCACCACCGATGCTGATCCATCACTGTCTGACAAAATGATTATTTAAAAGTTATTTCCTTCAAAGGACAGCGGAACACTCGAATGCTGCTTTCCACACTTTTTATTTGAGGCGATGTCTGCTCGTTACTGTAGCCGCGCGGCTGGGCGACCGCATTAACACGGCCTTGTATTATGTTACACTATAGTGCAGACAGAGGCATATGACTCACCACTATCTTTAGAAACACATTTACTGTAAGTGCACAAACTCCCTTCAGCAAACAGCCATGAGAAAGGCCAAGCAATTGGCTGGATTTAATTTAATGTGTTATGGGTACTTTAATCCTACTGAACTGCGAATCGTTTTTTAAACTTACAAATCATGCCATGATGCACAGCTGTAGATAGCCCACGGGACCACAGCTTATCGTGTTAACCACTTCACCACTTAAACTTTCACAAACAAACAAAACAAACAAACAAAGAAACGGGCAAAGTATGTGTGCATATTTGCTTAGAGTCATAGAATGTTGCACAGACCACTTGAACGGCACCAGGCAGCCGATCCCTTTGTGCAAGAATGAACTCAATAAATGAACTCCCACATGCCTAAGGTTAGCTACTGTATATGAGGTTGTGCAAACATTAATGTTGACTTCTCTTACATTCTTCTTCAACTAGGCATAGCTCTGCCAGAATTTAGGAACAACACATTGCAGCAAATACAAATAACTCTGGCGTCTCCTAATGAGACATGAACTAAATTATGGATAGATTGATTTGAGCTGTGAAACAAGATGATGCCATGTGTAGGCGTTCATTTGCTTTTCAAATGAGAGAATGTGTTAATTGGAAAGGGAGCGATGGTGACAGTAACAGAGGTTAATAGCCCACATCATCAAGTGTAAGAAAACTATCCCGACTTAGAATTAGCTCTACTTCCGTGCCAAAGTCTAACATTGTCTTTGAGTGCTAATTACGCAAGCAGTTGTTGTTATACATGATTATAGTCAAACATAATGACAGAGGCATAATTATGTTCCCCTTAGCAGGACACACGAATAAAAGGCTTTTAAAAACACATTTGCACTGCTCATTATCACTCCACAGTCCACACTATGCAGGCCTGCCTACAGTCTCTTCCACCAGTTGCAGTAGTTTAGAAGAAGGTGTATCATTCTGATCTTCAGGTCTGTATATATAGTACATAGCAACGTGTGTCCATCATTTTGTGCTAACACGTCGTTTGTTCACAGACAGGTCTCCTGATCTACTGCCTTGCGTCAACATTTATCTACTGGGCAATCCATCGCCCATCCTGCTGTGCTGTACTGCAGTCATTGGCTCCCAAACTGTGATCCACTGTTTGGGAGCCAGTGCTGTAGCGGCTCTAAAGCCCTAATCACACCAAAGGGTCAAGACTGTATCACAATGCATGTCCCTGCGGTGTGATATGTCTTGTTGCGCGTTGTCTAAGCGATTCAACGCATGGAATTCAATGGACCAAGCCACACCAAAGGGTCACCACTGTGCAACTCCTTGCAACCGTTTGGACGCAAGTAGTTGCACGGTGACCCTTTGGTGTGATTAGGGCTTCATAGTGCTGCCCATTATGGGCGCCAGCCAGTCAGACGAGCAGTATAGGGCACAACAAACAGTCAGACGAGCAGTATAGGGCACAACAAACAGTCAGACGAGCAGTATAGGACACAACAAACAATCGAGCACTACCAGTCACTGTGGCACCTGTTCCACATGGCAGTGGTGGAAAACTACTCAATTGTTCTACTTAATTAAAAGTAGCAATACCTCAGTGCAGAACTACTCGTTGTAAGTAAAAAATGTTCTTGAGTAAAAGTACAAGAGTATTGACAGCAAAATGTACTTAAAAGTACCAAAGGTGGAATGTACTGTACTCACTATGCAGAAGAGAATGTCCCATTACAAAATTTCAAATGTATTTGTACTGTATATATCGCCTATTTTCAAATGGCCAAAATGTATATAGGGCTGAAGTGGTTAATGCATGTTTTGTAATAATAATAATAATCAAAAACTACAAGGGATTACATCGACTCTCTGGCCTTGCACCGTCTCGGGATCCCCCAGGAGGAAGTCGCTAATGTTGCTCGGGACAGGGAAGTCTGGAGCTCTCTGGTGGAGCTGTTGCCCCCGCGACCCGACAGCGGATAAGCGGTTGAAGGTGGATGGATCAAAAACTACAAAGTAACTAGTAACTTTTAAGGAACTAGTAAAAGTTTTCAGATAAATTGTAAATTGAGTAAAAGTACAATATTTTCCTCTGATATGTATGTGGGGTATAAGTAAAAGCATTGAAAAGTAAAAGCACCTCAGAATTGTACTTTAAGTAAATGTACATTAGCCGTACCGCGGCCAGATGGTCAGTCATTAACCTGCTGCCATCGTCTGCCCAACAGGCCTGGCCTGTGTCACATTATTTTATTACATTCCCAACATGTGGCCCGCCGACGGTCTGACACCAAACAGGTCAGCACGCAACGAGCCGTACGGGACGTCTTAAAGATAATAAAAATAAAAAATCACGTTGGCAAAAAGAAAAGGAACACAAGCGACAGCGGAGCACAGAGCCATGAGCACAGAGTGCAGAGAGCCGCTGTCCTCGATCACACTTAATCCATTTACACCTGACCACGATTCTAAAAAAATAATGTCTTCGAAATCCTGACAGTTTTCTGAAAAAAACAAAACAAAAAAAGTCAAGGACCCCCAAAAATATGTATTTGGCCACCGACCCCCATCAGAAAATATTTTATTATCTAGAGACCTCCCCAGAAGCAAAAGTTTAGTTAAAAGCGATCGCTCTGAAAAAATATATTGAAAGATTTGCGCTAAATTTGTATCACTCAAAAATAGCAGATCTACAAGCTCGAGTGGCGCGCTATGAGCTTGTAGGTCTGCTATTTTTCAATAGCTAAAGTACAACATAATGCTTAAAACACCAAAGGGGTTCTTCTCGCCCAGAATGAGTTAAGAGCAAACCCAGCAGGCATAAAGATCCATCGGAATCGCCCCGAGATATCGGCAACAAAATTGTCACAGAGCAATAACAGATGACAAAGCCCCCCACAGGCGGCCATGTGGGAGATTAAAATTCTGTTCGTTTTGGTAAGCAGAGTCATCTATCATGCCCGCCCCAGCCCCCCTCTTATGTTATGATGGAGTAGAATGAGTATTGCAGCGATGCAGTTGTTGTTGAACACAGTGTGCTCAATTATAACTTAATGAAGGGGGTGCGTGCAGAGGAGGGACTTGACTAAAGTGAAGATCGAAATAAATTATTAAATAAGGGCCTGAAATTAATTTGTCAAAACAGGGGTGGGGGTGAGGGATTATTCCCACTTTAAACACTTAAACCCTAGTGTCGCCCTATTCTGGGCATGTCATAATAGGCAAATATATATATATTTCGGGTACTTTTTTGCCTTTATTGATAGACAACAGTAGCTAGACAGGAAAGATGGAGAGATGGGCAAAGTCCGCCCGGGATCGGGAATCGAACCTGCGGCACGCCGACAGGCCGGCAGCTGCGGTGTCCAGGCAGTTTTTTCCAACCCTTGATGCCGAGTGCCAGGGCGCGAACCCCAATAGGCAAATATTCAGCAAAAACATTCAACAGACATAGAAGATCAGCAAGATCAGAACACGTGAGCCTGTGTGTAGGCTAGAGGGGGGGAAAGGCGGGGGTTACTTACGGTGGACCCTGGTCAACAAAATGAAATACAGTACACAGGGTTGGTACAAGTGGTAAAATACATTATACACTTGTTGCCCAAGCGCACAATGCATCACAAGCTTATGCGTATATGTGCTACTCTCGGTGTGAGACACAGTTGTACGAGGGGAGTGGTCGGGAATCATAGCCTTGTAGAGAGAGACAGACCAGAACGACTCTGGATAGAGGACGAGAGGTCACACCATTCCGCCCGTGTAGCACAATACACGCAAAATATTGCAGTAAATTTGTGGGGCCGGTATTGCAAGTGCTAAACGTGCGGTCATCGATTAAATAATGTGCAATCGGTGCAATCCTGACCCTGTACTGATAAATTCAGGCCCTGTAAAAAAAAGAAATAGAGATATGCTGGATCTCAAGGCTCAGAGCTCTATAAAAATAAAAAAAGATCTGTAGGCAAGGTTCTGTTTCATGAGTGCTTGGACAGCAACTAGGGATAAGTAACAAGCACTGAAAATGCAGGTAGGAAACTAGATCAGAGCAGTCCCTACCCCCACTAGCAATAAACGCTAGTCTCTCTCCATTCAATTTAGACCCGCTTTGTATCGTGCGTCTTCATCCAGTGCAGTATATCTAACCCAGTTATTCGTCATCCGAGATTGAAGCCATTAGGTTGCCGGCACATTCAAGAAGAGGTTCAAGATTCGGGATAGTTATACCCCATTATTACAGGTATGAGAGAGAAATGATCGTGTTATCCACTTCTCAACATTGCAGCAAAAAAAAAACCCCACAGCAACAACATAACAGGTAGGAGACGGAGTAGCAGCCTACTAAAAACCGAAGTTAATAGTAAATATGCAAGCCCCAAGGCCCTCAATCATCTTGAGTCAGCTGAGAAGCATTTTTATTGGGAGCCATTATTTACTCCAGATAGCATAGCAGGGACTGTGCTCAAGAATGTGCATGCCAGCACTTCCACATAAGGGATTTGTTCTTTTATTCTTTTACGTCACACCCTGAGTCATTGGGACGGCGCACAGTGGAAAGCATAAAAGCAAGTGTGCGAAAAACAGACCAGTCAGCATCGCGTGAGCCAGAATAGCTGCACCCTTGATAGTGCAAGAAGCACATGGCTCAGAACTGAATTAATTAATTAATTAACTAACATCTTCCGAAGAGAATTAGCGTCCTGGTGTGTTTCAGAATTGCATTTGCCAAATTGCTTGGGAAAACATGTACAGTGCAGCGGCGATAATCAATGCACATAGTGTATGCTATTAAGGTGCTTTCATGCCTTGTGGGAATGGGGACGTTAATTGTGACTTCCAAGTAGGGACAAGACTAGAGGCTAGAGAAACTCAGAGATCTCATTCTGTACATAAAAGTATTTGTTAAGTATTTGTTTTTAATCGGTTTTAAGCAAAGTCTCTGGCTAGGCATTAAATACAGCAGATATATATTTATGCTATATCTCCTGAAAGTAGCCAAACAATTTGTTCCGACATCAACCACTTGAGTGCTTTGAGATACAGCAAGAAGTGGGATAAGTTCCAAGTTGGAAATGTTCTATTTCCCACGTCACATGAATGTACATTGTACAGTGCCATTACTCTTGCAGCTTATTATCATGACCTGTGTGGGAATTTAAATTTAATTAAAAGCCTCTTGATGACAGACAATAAAACTGCAGACATCTTGGCAAGCCTGCTTAGCATTATTCAATTATGCACCATTTCTATTCTATTATTACTCTTGCTCTGGAGCTGGCATGGGGCCGGGCGGGCACTGTCGTTTAACCCATTTAGAAAACGGGTTAAACAATGCTAAAAATGCCTTCTAAATACTGAAGGTTTTCTGAAAAAATCTTATTTCTATGTTAGTAGTTCTCAAAAATGAATCTCAAGGACCCCAAAAAATTATCTGTAATTGGCCCCCGACCCTCATCTGAAAGTATGTTGTTCCAGAGACACCTCCAGAACCAAAGATATGAGTTAAAAACGTTCGCTCTGAAACAATATCTTTCAAAAACAGCAGACCTACAAGCTCGTAGCGTGCCACTCGGTGGCGTGCTATGAGCTTGATTTTATGATTTGCTATGATTTTTCAATAGCTAAAGCATAACATAATGCTTGAAACACCAAAAAGGTTCCCGTCTAGAAAGGGTTAAGTTAAATTGCAAATCATAGCGAATAAATTCCACATACAGGTAGTGCAACTTTTCAACAATGCCCTGCACATAGACTAGGCATGTATGAGGATTTTCTTTCTAATCTTCCATGTACAGATTTTGTCCAAATCTCACAAAAATCTCATAATGTACAGTAAGACCCACATTCTGAGCAGCACTTGGGTGGTTAGTGAATTACCAACATTACATCCAAAATAACCCTAAAGCTGAACATTGAAAACTCTACAAGCTTACAACACATCACAGCTTGCATATGGGCTACTTTCAGTTCATAACAGTGGGCAACTATAAGTGTATAATATCAGGCATAACCAGTAGCGTATGCAGGAATTACAAGTTGGCCAGGCTAAAATATAAATCCCCCCCGCCCCGCCTCTCCCTGCCTTCGGCGGGGGGGTACAATTAATAGCTCTCCTTGAATTGGCGTTGTATTTGCATGTCTATGAGAGGCCCGGGTCACCTAATCTAATGCCTCATGTAAATGGACGCCTGTGAAAGCCTGGGCGAGGTGTGAATGAACGAGCAAGTCGGAGCAATATCATGCTCTCCCATTGTTCTACTAAGTTTGACAATGTTGTGTCTTTTTTTTTCTTTTGAATCAGGGCAGGCTAGATTGAGATTTGAGCAGGCTATAGCCTTCGTTGCCTTATGGTAGATACGCCACTGGGCATAACTATGTATGCTTAACTCAAACTCTCTCTCCCTTTCTCTCTCCCTCTCTCTCAAACTCTCTCCTCCTCTCTTTCGTCACAATGTCATTTCAAATCCATTAGCCTAGCCTTTACGGCAGTTCATCACCAATACTGCCCTAGTGAAACACTACCCAAGTCATTGATAGCAACATTGCTGGTGGTGACTTCAACGTACTACTGTTGACCAGAACACGGATCACTCCATTAATAACCTGGAGACTGCAAGGGAAACCCTTTCTCTGAGAGAGGACTAGACATGCTGAAAGCCATTATCATGTCCTACAGACTGACAGGCCTGTAACCAAACACAAGCCACACTATAGGCTGATGCTATGGAATTGCCGCCACCCTGTGTGGATTTCATCAACTTGTGTCGGCATTTAGTTTCAAGGGGTTTTGATTTGATTTATTTATTAGATCCCCATTAGCTTACTGTGCATCACAGCAGCTACAGTACTCTTCCTTCCCTATCACATCATCAAAAAAAACAACATATTTCATATTACTAGAGCGGTGCCCATTGGGCACTGGCCTACTTGGAACGATGCAAGTTGGAAATGCCCAAATATGGAGTACTATTTAATATTCAACATTGCTATCAAAATAAATATATTATTATAGTTATTATTTAGCTCATATCTCCTTTACATTTCTTGGGTAAAAATAAATAAATAAGAGGTAATGAGTTCCATGCCTCCATTACTCTGTAATGAACTGGTTTAACAAAGGGTTGTGTCACTTGTGTGTTGTCCTAAGTATAAAAGTTCCACACATGGAAGAGATGGAAGACTGCTCAACAAATACACAATGTTAGTTTCTGGGCCCAAATGATCTTCTTGCTGTGGTCGACACAGAGAACCAATACATTGTATTAAATACTCCCTTTTATTGGAGAATATGAGAACCTCCAATAAATTGTGCACCCCTTCTGAAATAAAACACGTAATTATGAATGAATTAACAAAATTCCACTGCCTTTTTAAACATTTACACATTTGCACAATATCAACCTAACACAAGCACGTACAGTAAAATAAATGTACCTGAGGAATAGTACAAGCTGTTGGAGGCAACTGTAAGCTGCTATACTGCATGTAATTAGCAGCAAAGTTGCTCACACACTTTTCTGCCTTCACAACTGCCCTCACAACATGCACGCTTGTAGACTGAGCTACAAGGATACTCCATAATTGGATGTCATCCTTCATTCCCCCCCCTACTTTTCTCATTGCCATTGCAGTAATGTTCCCTATGGTGACAGGAACAATGGCAGGAAGTCACAAATCGGGGATCGTCAGTCGAGTGAATGTGGCATATCTGTTATCTTTACACACACCTCATATGGATAGATAAGGTGGGGAAGACAACATGATTGATGAATAATTGATCATCAAAAACAAGCCCGGGACAGTCATCAAAAACAAGCCCGGCACAATTGTGGCACAGGCCTACAATATGCAACAGAACTCGGCTCCGGCTCTCGAAATACACGGTTAAGTTGACCGGCAGCAATGCCTACCTGAATTATGTATTGCATTTATAAATGATAAGCTTGGACTACGACTTGCTTTCCTTTTACCACTTTTGTTTCTGTTCAATTCATTAGCCCAGAGGTGCTACAGTAAATGTTCCCCTGGGGGCACAGAGCTAAAGGGTTTACACGTTGCCTGTTCCAATCACGGTGGCCCATCATCAGCAGTACAGTGTATCGCTGCTGGCGGCTGTAGTTCCAATAGTGCAGACATAGAGCAGGACATTTGGCCGCGCCATGCATGATGGCACCATAACGGTGGAGACACTAGACAGATCCAGCATTTAGGATCCGTCAACGGACCAGTGCGGCCGTGCGATCCACAAATTGCTCAGGACAGTGGGCGGTGCTGTATGCCGAGTTCCTACTGCGAATTGGGCAGTGCTCTAATCTTAAAACACAGTTTAGAAAAACATCTCAAGTGTAAAAAAATAGGCTAAAATTGTGCAATATAGACAAAAGTAAAATGTTATGCCTTGTGTAAAATAGGCAATATTTAGGCAAATAAGAGTTTTGCGAGCCAACTTTATTGCGCTGGATGGGCGTAATTTAAATAAAGTTTAAATTCAGTGGGGCGACCAGATCAGCTGAATGGTTGGGGATGCATATACAACATGCATGGATGCAATGCTCTGACCTGCGAGCCTCCCGTTGTGCATGTCAAGTCCCCATCGACTTGGGGCTTACAATGAACAAAATCCATCGACTTGGCTTACAATGAACGAATCCAGTGCGTCAGCACCACTAATGGTGCTGACACAGATAGGCCCGTCTTTACGGGACCTAGTCATGGCTCATTGATTGGTTCACACAGCGATGGGGAGCAGTATAGACGTGGCACACGCTAATTATCACAACATATCACAAGGGTTAGCGACGGGCGGCACAGATCATCCGTCAAGCCATATGGGAGCGAGAGGGGATATTTTCTTGATGCTACTGTACAAGCCGAAATCACCACCCCCTCGCTGAGAGAACAACCTGGCTGTAGACGCTGCACCTCTTCTCCACCTGTCAGGATGCTGGCATGTCTGAGTCAAGTTCTCCCCTCCGCTCCACCAGCACCTGTCGCATTCCCTCTGTGCTGCTATTGATTATGCACATACGTGTCATGACATGCACAAACATCAACAGGAAGAGGTGAACGAACGCACCACACACTACTCGTGCACGCATATACATATCCATGTTGTTTTGGATGTCAAGACTTTGTTGATTTTTTGCCCATGGTGCAGCAGTTTGCCGTTTCTACATGACATTAGCACAGAGGGTGAATAATACATTGCCACATTTCTAAACAAATTCTGAGACATTTGACTCACTCTCCCAGCCAGGGAGTATAGCTCACAGAACTGTGGGTTACTGCATGATGTGCTTCTGGATATAATAATGCTAATGTAGGTACTATTTAATCAGTATGGAGTGCTGGAAACCAGCCTGTTCCTACACACAATGGAGGTGTCCCAGTTCACCGTTTTAGCTTGCAGGTGTTAATTATAACTTTCACATAATGGGAAAATCGGCAAGTTAAAATATACAGATTTTGATACAAGAACAGTGGATTGTATACTCTAGTAGTGGAAGTCACTGCACCGCTGCCATTCCATCTGACCGCCGGGGACACACCAACAGGGGGAATTAGTGGAAAAATTAATTCCATGCGTCGGCGCACACACACACACATACAAATAAATGCACGTTTTACGTTGCGTTTTCTACACCTCTGGGACATATTTCTGTGATCTGGGGCAGCCTTTCAGTTCAATGCACTTTAGCGACTCTCTTAGCACCATTCCATGTGTCTGTGGGTGGCTGTGGGAGGACACTCAGGACACAATTCCGTGTGTCATCTGTCTGTGGGTGGAGGACTCACATCAATCCTGGCCTAAAGTCTCAGCAGGCTGGAGCTCAAAGCCCATCGTCCTTCCTCTCTGCTGGGAGGTTCAGTACTGGGACAAATCACATGCAGCATCTACTCTACGGGCGGCAGTGGCTCAGGGGTAGAGTGCCTGGATGGCTGCCGGTTCGAACCCAGGCTCCCGCAGAGTCAGTGTCGATGTGTCCTTGAGCAAGACACTTAACCCCTAATTGCTCCTGATGTGCTAGTAGGTGCCCTGCATGGTTTCCGCTGCCATCAGTGGGTGAATGGGTGAATGTAATGCACAATCTACTGTATGTAAAGCGCCTTGGATAAAGGCGCTATATAAATGCACCATTTACCATTTATTCACTTCAGAGGTAACAAACCACTGTGTTCCTTGATTAGAGGGACACTTGAGGATCCCCTTTATTTACCCATGTATTTATTCATTGGGGCGGGTGGCATGGGCAGAGAGAAAAAAATACTTTAATGCAACATAAGGGGATAGTAATTAGTTCCTTTGCGTTCATATTCATAAAGGAGCATATGGCATGTGTGCTGACTAACTAGCTGAGCCACCCAGGCACTCCCCAACCTGATAATTCATCATAGCCACAAGTCATATAAATTCGCAATCTAGCTCTGATGAAATAAAAAGACAAAATTCCCCTGGAGGAGTCCCCAGTCTGCTTCCCACTGCAGGCTGGAGAAATATCATAAAGCCCATCTGTCACACAGCGAGACCCCCCCCCCCCCC
>OOFJ01110819.1:0-12903 GCA_900323375.1 Benthosema glaciale
GCGTGCGTGCGTGTGCGTGCGTGCGTGTGCGTGCATGTGATGTGCGTGTACCAAGTGCACAGGGATTAGGCTATTTAAACTACTTTGTTGAATATTACATAAATTGCCAGTTCCTGTGTAAAGTGATTGAGCAAGGGAGCAAAAGTTCTAAAGATTGATGAATTCTCAAAACTTTTCCAATCAAGCTATTTCACAGCTACAAAAGCTTCTAGTTCAATATTTTAAAACGGTAAAAATCATAATTGTATATATACAATACAGGTTCGAGAGGGAGTTGATAAATGCAATTTAGATGACTTCACACAGTTTTCTAAGAAGGAGATTGTCGACAGTTTGAGCCGTTCAGAACAAATAGTACCTCATATACGTGGCGTTCATTCTGTCCTGTAAATTGCAGTGGAATTGGTGCTCCGTGTCCCTTTTGTTCATTGAGCTTATGTTGCAAGAAGAATGACATTTGAAAGGCAAGTGTGTTGCTTGCTTGTGATCAATTTTATGTTGAAAACCACAGTGGCTTGCTTGTAATGCCTGTATTATAGTTTATTATTATATAGAGGGTTGAGTTGTAAAGAGTATAGTTTTCAAATTTAATTTGTTTAATTTCAAGACCAGGGTTTTGATGTTGAAAAACTAGGACATTTATTTGTGTGCATGTGCGTGTGCGTGTGCGTGTGCGTGTGCGTGTGCGTGTGCGTGCGTGTGTGCATGTGCATGTGCGTGTGTGCGTGCGTGTGTGCGTGTGTGTGTGCGTGTGCGTGTGTGTGTGTGTGCGCGCGCGCTCAGAGAGAGAGAGAGAGAGAGAGAGAGAGAGAGAGATGGACAGAAAGATATGTGAGGATGTCATATCGACGAACACAGGTATGGACTAGTAATATGTATATAATCAATGAAGAGTAGTCAGGCAGCCTCCCCTGAAGTTCTACTGTACTTGTGTTGCTATGCATAGCAAGTGTTTCCATGCAGAAACCACAGTCCCAGATCAATTAAAGGCCTCTTACCAGATAGCAACATTAATTACACTGCTGTTTGCATGAGCCTCTTTGCATTGCAGCCCACTTGAGATTCAGAGTGATTGGAGGGGCCATATGGGAAGTGTTGTTTCCACAGGGCTACTCTGACAAGTCTCTGGCTTCATTATGAATTTCTTCTGGAGCCATAACAAGGCAGCTTATTAAGACATATTATTTTTACTGGCAATAATCAAATATTTCCACTGACTGTCAAAATGCACTGTATGTCTCAACGGTGTTCAAACGGAGACTTCTTGGCTCAAAAGTTAATGCTGAACCTTCATAAGTACTATTAAGTAGTCTTTATGAAAACAATTAATGACACATGGAGAGAATTAGATGTGTGGGGGAGAGAGGGGAATAAAAATAGAATAGAATCTAAAGGGCGTCTCTGAACTGTATACAAACTCTGCGTGAGGAAAACGGCCCATGCGAGAACTGCTGAGTAATTTGGTAGCCGCACGTCCCCACTCCCCACAGACACTGTGCACAGCTGTGTGCACATTTGCAACTGTGCATATCCACGCGCACATGCTCACATGCTGACTTGCGCACAAAGAAACCTCAAGTGATAAGCTTCAGCAAAGAAGAACGGGGATTTGACTGCTAATCTCCTAAACATGATTTTTCATACTGCGTCGCGCAACATGCCTCCGGATTTAAGACATTCTATTAAAGAGAAGGGAGCTTAACAATTGGAAGGGAGGTGGGTTGAAAATCCTGCGTGTCCTGTCTGAGCATGCAGCACACACAATACACCCCCCCCCCTGTTTAAGAGCCTAGGATCTCCCTCAGAGAGAGAGAGGGAGAGAGAGAGAGAGAGAGAGAGAGAGAGAGAGAACTTTTAATTACGGTACTATGAAAAGTCACTGACTTGTTGGGGGGGTGAGGGTAGGAGATTGAGATTTTCTAAGTTTGGAGACGAGTCACCATTTACAAGTCTATCTAGTGTCACAACAAGCTTACGCATTACATTCGGAGCCAAACCTTCTTTTTAGCCATACGTGGGAAAATTGTCTTGAGCCGTGGGCCAGAAAGTGAAACATCTTGGTGGAAAAGGAGAGTAATTTATATTTATAATATAATAAGAAGAAGAACTGGGCTGGAAATCTTTTCAGGCCTGCATGACGTTCATGTATTTTGTTGCAATGTGATCATACCAGTCTTTTTGTTGGACACCAACACGCTTCTGTTTGTCCTTAATTATGCATACTAATTTGCCGATAACAGCAGTTCATGTTTGCATGTTGAAAATAAGGGAGCATGCAGCAGATGTGTTTTTTGGGGGTGTTTATTTTATTTTATTATTATTATTTTTTCTGAGTAATTGTAGAGAGACGGGAAACGAAGGTTTGCAAGGAACTCGAGGCCTGTGCACGTGCTGAACCACCAGGTACCTAAATGCCTGCAAATGTTAAATGGACTGCGATCAATATAACCCCTCTTAGGAGAACAGTCGGTTGTGCACATTCTTGCACACACATGTTTGTTTGCTTCCAGTTCATTAGACCTAATTGGAGCTGAAACTATCCTCGGGACATAATGTCCCAGATGAAGGGAGTAATGTGTTTGTGTATGAGCATTCATATAACGTGCGTATGTGTATGCGCGCCTCCATGTGCAAACACTGTAAGGATTACATAGAGCACCCTAACTTTATTGACAACACACCGGTGTTGAATCGATTCAAATTACAAAAGCAAAAGTATTTCATTGGGAATGTTGTGATCATGACCTTTTGGATCATCATCAGGGCGGCAGACAAATCCGGAAGCATTTTTAAGGTATTTATTTCAGTGGTCAACTATTTGCTGCTGCAGTCAGGCCCTCTTTCTCTGATACATCACTAATGTCTGCCTTGTACAAGTTCTGTGCAGAAGGACCCATTTCCCCTCAGTTTGCAAATGTAATGAATTCCTCTGCTGATGCAGATGAGATTGGTTGCTATGGTAAATAATTGCAACCTACAACGATGTTGAAGGTTGATGGGTAATTGGCTAAAGTTATTTGGATCTGCAACAGACGTGCACCACATAATGACACCATTTTGCACGAGAACGGATGGGAATTCATTTAAATGGTTAATGCCCACAGGCTGAGGCCAAAATCAATCTTCTTCATGCATTTCGCTTCTCACACTTCCCTTCCCTCCCTTCTATTATCTTCAGTTGTATTCTCATCTACTCTATCCTCTTTTCATCTCGCGACACTCCGCAGTGCTTTGAGTTAAACACTTCATTTCGCGCCGCTCGTCTCTCACCTTGCATAACCTCACCAACTTTGTTTTTAAATCTCCCAAAGGTTCCATTTATCTTTATCAAGCTGAGATTAGCTTTGAGCAGCATTGTGTTCACATAAAATAGATTCAAATATGCACACATTCAGTGAGAGGGAGAGTGGGGCAACATTGTGAAATTTAAATATAAAACAGCAGAACAAGGACTATCTTCTCCACCGTCTGATGGCAAACCTCACCACACGTCCAGTGATGAATTTACACTGTCCAAATTGTTTACTATTCTTTCCCATTTACTAACTGTAATTCTAATCAGCTAATGGTTGTGCCACGCGCCGATGCTTCATATTATAGTCATAGAACCGAGCTGAAAGATGCGACAGCACGTTTGCTGTGCCCACTTGACGAGGCGAGCGATCATGCGAGTGACATTTCAGTGTCAGGCCCTGCATATGCATGTAATACTGACATACCGGTAGCTAGATATACTTGTGTTCAGCGTCTGCTGGCCAGCTTGTGTATATTTAGGTACATTATTTTGTGTGTGGCACTGTTAAGATTGGCAGGAGCCCATCAACATCCACTTTCCTTTACCATTGGAAAACAAAATGGCATCATAATTTCCATCTCCACAGCAGGCAGGCCAGAGGCACATTGTCAATTTACAGGAAAATTACGCAGTGCACGAAAATTACGCAGTGAACGCCATTTGCCTCTTACCTACTGTATATGGCAAGCAATTAAAGATACAGCAGTGAGATTATTTATTGCTTTCTCCTAAACATGAGTAATTGCAATTTTATGAACCTATTCTACTTTAATTGGAATGTGGCCTCTGTTCAAAGAGCAAAGTAATTATTTTTTCTCATACCTTTATGGCAGGTCTTAAGATTCCACTAAAACCGAATATTGCCTCTATTAACCTTGCCAGGCTTATTTCCTTGTGTGTGCTAATTTCAGCTCATTAAGTTGTTACTTTGACTTGTTTTCTCTTGTGTCCAACTCAATGAGATTTCTAATGTATGGACCCTATGGGCTTGGGAAGTACAATATTAGAGGAAACGGTGCCCAAAATGTATAGTATTTGAGAGGAATAAAAGAGATAAGATAGCAGAGGCGTCATCTCTGTGGGGGCTACGGGGCTAGAGCCCCCATGAGGATTCAGGGATGTCATGTAACACCTCTTTCACTGTCAGAAACTACTTTTGTGTATTTTAGCTAGACCACTCCAGTTAAATTATAAGCATAGCAATTGCATTCGGGGCTAATTCACGCCAGAACTAGCCTACTGTTGCATATTTGCATCTCGTTATAGGCTAATCATTCAGATTAGAAACATTTCAGCTCAATAGCCCATCAGAGCGACGATCGTCGACGATAGTTGATGAGCGGGGGACGATTATAATAACATTTCGCCCTTGGCGAGTGTACTCTTGAGTGCACACATCCTCTTGATCCATGATTTGTACGTGTTGTGTAAAACAACTGCACACTGCGTCTGATAACTGCAATGTGCCGTGATTGGTGATGTGGTCGTGAGACAGCATGAAATGAGCAGTGCACAGTGATCGGCCTACCTTTGTGAGGACAGACTTAAGCAGTCGTGTCAAGAAAGCGCCTAGCGCTGACGTCTGTTCCGGGTTTTTAAACAGCTGATGGATGGATTTGACACTCTCACGCCGTCAAATGTTACAGGTGATTAAGTACACAAGCTACTATTGTCTCATGTGGCGTGGCTTTTTGTTGCTATAAGTCATAATAGAAAATGGCAATGAGATGCATGGAAAAAATAATACCAGCCAATAACATCCTCCCATGCCTTTCCATATACAGTAGAAGACAAAACAACACAATATCTGTGTGTAGCCCACAATCAGATCAGATGTGAAAATGCAGTGCACATGACCCTCACAGCATGGCACCTATCAGTTCGACTGATTGGTTCAACTTCCGTCTCATTTTAAATTGCCACATCTTTCACCTGCATATCCGATTCATCCACTACCAACCGAGCGGAGACGCAGTCATAAGGTGCACGCCGGTATGAATCCATTTGGCTTTGTGGGGACTGTCAACTCCGTAATTACAGTTCGGGATGGATTCACATGACTACAATGGCACACTCCCCCAATGAATGGTTTCATTCACAGAGTGAGACCTTCTCAGCTCTGAGAGTGAAGGTCTCTCTCTCTCTCTCCCCCCTCGCTGTCTCTGTCTCTCTCTCTTGCACGCACGCACGCACACATGGCTACACATTGGTTTGTGCTTAATCAGTAGCACACAGACTGCTACCAAGCATACAACCTGTTGCCATGCCCATACACCACCACATGTCCGTTTAGGACCAATTGTGTACTACTCACTACTAGTACTGTATACTACGCCCCTATATAGTTTCTGAATTTAACCATGCCATATAACTTCAGCTTGATTGTGGGCATTGCCTGGGGGTGTTGACAACAAACATTTGCCCATTTGCTGTTGTTCATCAAAAATACAGTGTTTAAAACAAAATCCGTTTAAAAACTAGATTAAAAAAACAATCAATTATACTTCATATTTTGTTAACAACCAAAATTACTTGTTGTTCTCCTCCAGTGAAACATGTGCCTGTGATCTGTATCTGCAAATAATGTGTGGGAATTAGGAAGTTCTTTGTTTCCCCACCTTTTTCATTGTTGCTGGTCGTAGTTATGCGTAATTTTACACTCCTATTTCCCTTATGCTGAAATTGGATACAAAATCCCCCATGATTTTTTCAAAACAAACAAAAGTATTACACATTTTAGAGGTGGATCTTATAGCTTAACAACAGTGCACAAATGCTGTTCGCCTGTCTATCTGTCTATCCGTAGTACCCAGCTGAGGTTGGATGATACAAGTAGGGTTGTTTGACAATGGAATGCCATTAAACTTGATGAATCTCTGTTTGACCTCCCCCAAAAATGTCAAGAACGAATTTTGAATTGAGCGGTGGAGAGAATAGTACATGTTCATGCAGTTATGGGGGAGGATAAAAGGACAATTAAGTTGGCTAAATTAACAGCTGTCAAGGAGTGAAAGAAAGCTTAACTTCGGGAGCATTTTGAATGCTTCCTTAAAAAATGATGTGTCACTGACTGAATGTGCTGGGGAAGGTTAAATCTTGGAGTGCAGGAGAGAAAAAAAATCAAAAATAAAGTACCTCCAGTGGGCTTATGTGTAGCCATGGAAAGGCACAGAGGAAGACTGTTTCAAGGAAAATTTAGATCATACTTTGTGGCCCATTACCCCAATGAAATGACTTGAATCAAGTTTAGTTTTTTTATGAAGGTGAAACTTAAGTTATTTAACATCATACCTGAACAAGACTAACACAAGTACAAAATGCCAGAAAGGGATTGTTTTTCACCGGAGGAAAAATACTTTGTCCTCTACCGATATTGCCAAGAGAATACCCCATAAACAAGAGTTTTCCTTCCGGTGAAAAAAAGTCCCTTTCTGGCCAAAAAGTTAATTTTATATGTGTGGTGCTCAGAGTGCGTCCACCGCAGAAAGTAGGCTTTCTAATAACACAATAAGCGTGTCACGCTGTGCACTGACCCCAACTGGCCACAGAGGGCGCCAAAGGGAAAATTACAGAGGGACTTCAAATACACTGCGTTCGCTTCACATGTTCACTTGTCTTACTTGTGGTGAGTAGCGAAAAAGGTTATTGTTAATGTTATTTTAGCTACAGTCGAGAGGCTGGACTGCATTTAATGTGAGCACAGGAAGACGAGAGTAGTAAGCTCAAATGCAAAGGCACCAGAGCTAAACATACACCCTACTAGAAATGTTGGCAAATGGTGGCACTTGGAGAATGGCCATGGCTCACCAAAATAAGGTTCATTCTGCAATCTCCCGATATATATACAACTTGTGTGGAAACTGTAATGTTGATATTTTGGCCTGAGGATGGGAGAAGAGGATCAAGGAGTCACTCACATATTTGGAATGAATCTTCCAGCGAGCGTGAATGTGCTCAGAATAAGGTTTCATGGCAATTGACTTTTGAAATAACTTTGGCCTAGAGAGGAAAGGTGGGGTCATTTTGAGGCAGGCATACAGTTAATTAGATTATTCCAGGGTGGCTGAAACGCATTCCCGCAGCACAATTGCTGCCACCACCATTGCTTCACTGTAGGGAAGGTGTTTCTTGAGGAAAGGGGGGTATGAGGATTTATCCACACATCCACACACAGGTGCTTTGAATCATCTTGGTCTCATCTGACCACCAAATGTTTTCCCAGATTATAGCCAGGTCACTCTCATAGCCAACGTGCTTTTAGAGGGAGCTTTTTGAATAATGGCTTCTTTCTTGCTACCCTCCCAGCAGGCCAGAGCTCTTGATGTGGTTGACCAGTGCACCTTTATCCCTCTCTCTCAGCCAGTGAACCTCTGTAGCCCCTGATTCCCTCATGAGTCTCCTTGCTCGAGGAGTTTTGGGGGACATTACTAGGTCATGCCTGGATGCTGTTATGCTGCTTCCATCTTTTCATTATCAGTCCAACAGTGATCACTGGAATACGCTTGAAACTGCTTGAATAATATGATCTTACATCATTTTCCTTATGTATGCATTTGCAGTTTATCAAGCAGGCAGGCTCTATTAGCTCTGGTAGAAATGTCAGCAAGAAACCGGGTTCAGTTCTGGGGACTGGGGTAGTGCTGCTTTAAGATGAACAAATCTACATGATAATGCAATATACTCCTATTCTAAGATTATAGCATGTATTTGCTATTTTTTTACACTGAGGTATCAAGCACCCAGGTACCCGTATATTTGATCATAATATATATGCACTTACGAAAGGAGAAACACTCCTAGTCCCCAATAATTAGGAGTCACCAATCAGCCAAACCGCATAACTGCACAAATAAAAATAAAATAAACATTAATAAAGCTCTCCAATCTTTTAAACTGTTCATCTGATAATTCCACATATTGGAACAATAATTATATTTGCCGGAGGAAATGGAAAATCTAATAAACAGCAGAACTGGACACATTGCGGACTCTCAAACTAGATTCTGCATTTTTCACAGTTGGTCCCAGGACAACATAGACAAGAACATCTATAAATAAATATGAAAATTAAAAGAATAATTGTATCTGTTTTAGTAATTTGATTTTCTCCCTTTGTGTATCTGTATTGGCTTTTGCAACTCCTTCAATAATGGCATACAAATGCTTCTCATTCAAGTGACTATCCATCCAATACCCTATTAATAACTTGCTCAGTGGAAGTCATTTGATAAATAACGGTTATCACAAGCCGATGCTAACAAGCAATTTTAAAGTAATCTCAGGGATCCCTTGGAGTAGGCTGCATTCATCTCTGCTGAGTGGAGACACAATTGTACAGTGGCAATATTGTAAATCAATTTATGCACAGGGACACAATCATGCATTATTGTAATCTTGCACCTATAGTAGAACCAGTGAACCAAATCAAAGTGTTTTTTCTCCCACTCCTGTGTATAATACATTCCTACTGTTTAGTGACAATGAAATGCACAGCAAAATATTGTATCTGACAACAACCCAAAGACTTCCCACCTGCAATGCCAGGTTCTCAGTGTATGCCATCTTTCCACTCTCTGCGAGGTCTCCCCCGTTGAGTGCACTGATGTCAGACGTCAAGCCAAACTATTACACAGGGCAAATAAGTCACATTAAATATTGACCCAAATCCATGTCCGGTAAAGTGCAACCATAAATGATTCAAGTGATGAACTTGGAAACATGGCTGCATTCCCACCATTTCTCTCAGATGGAACACATCAGATATACTGTACCAAGGCCCGGTGGACGGCTGATTGCCCGCTGTCGTCCCGGTGCTTTCTGTCTGTATGCTGTTCCATTTTGACAAGCAATTACATTATTGTGCTTGCAGGTCCCTGTGCAATCAGAACAACATAGCGCAGACGTTACAGGCTTATCTCCATGTACTGCAGAATGATTCATATAGCGATTACAGTGCTTTTATTGACAGTGAGTTCGAGTTTCTCAGTGGAGAATAGGTCCCGAAACGTACTTGTGGAATGACATTTGAAAATACTTAAACTGGTGCCATGTTTTCATAGGCCTTTGGCTTTTATGATCACTGTAATAATCCCACTCAGCTGCCCCAAGAGTCATTGGTGATATTTTATCTTTTCTAAGTGAAAACTGAAAGGCATTTTCAAACGCTGCCATGTTTCATTAGGAGGCTCCACGGTGTTGTGGTCTGATCCAAAATCCCAATCTTTCCCAGCACGTCTCTCTGTAGGAGTTTAGCATTCTGGACAGCGTTCTGGGGAAGTGCTGCAGTTTATTTGAGACTGTGTGTGTGTGTGTGTGTGTGTGTGTGTGTGTGTGTGTGTGTGTGTGTGCGTGTGCGTGTGCGTGTGTGTGTGTGTGCGTGTGCATGTGCGTGCGTGCCCCTGTGTGTTTGTCCCCCGACCTGTATGACATTGCATCTCCCTCCACCTCAGCCATCTCTGCCAGGGAGGGAAGTTTAATTAACCAAGAAAACTTTCAAATCGATAACATTCATTTATTTTCGGGTTACGGGGTGCGGGCACAGCCGATGCAGGAGGACTTTGGGGGGTCTGACCTCTGCCAGTCGCGCAGAGAGATGGCTATCACCCCTGGCGGAATCTCACCTTGCAAAGGAAAACACTGGAACGGTAGAATAATAAACGATTTCTCTGGGAAAAACACAGCAGTCAATGATGTAATGTTTGGGAAAAGGGGGGACGGGGGGTGGACGGTGCTGCTCGCAAAAGAGGAAGTGTGCAGGGATAATGCAAGCAAAACTAAAAATAAAAAAGTGCCTGAAGACATTGCAGGCATGTTCGACAGTGGGAATGTTCTTCCACAGAGGAATCGAGCGAGAGATCAGAGAGTTCTCTCTCTCTCGGGTCATTAGTGGTTGTGTTGTAGGAGAACACCTCTGTATGGTATAGCGATGCACCTGTTGTTCACATTACTGGGAGGAACACAGTGTGACACCTCGTTACCACTACAGGAAACATGTCACTTTCAGCGTAAAGGAATTAAGGTCGATAAGGATTTCAAACCTCATGCCCACATTGCTTGCGTCAAAAGCGTTTTTCAGTCAGGATTTGGGCTCATTTCTCCAGTAGTAGACGTGTGCGGCCTTGTAAAATGGTATGATGGTGCAGTATTGAAAATCATGGTACTCATGCAACACTTTCTCAGACCGATGTACCACTCCACATAAAAAAAAGCACAAATTTGTGATTCGGAAATGATGAGCATCACAAATTTTACTTGCTTGATTTGGCAATAGAACAGTTTCATATTTATGAACTTGAAAATTTGCTCACTATAGCACACTATAATTGGCTAATCAATCTTTATGATGCATTAGCATACACATGGGGTACCGACACTCAGTGGGCCGTTTGGAGGTTTACAATGAAATGGTGGAGTAGTTAAGTTCTTCCTGTGCCAATGTTAGACCATGCCAAATATTGTTGTGTTTATAGTCTAGAGTAGACTTAGACTAGTCTTGTGTCATCCTTAATGACACCAACAGTGCATGTGTACATCTTTTAGTTTTGCTTTTTCATCGTGTTGATATACACTAGTAATGGAATATTGTAGGTCTGCACCAGGGGGAACGAAAATAAAATGTTCAAAATAAATATGTTAATATTTCACAGCTACTCGTGTTATTTACTCTGCTCGATGGTGAGAAATGTACATGCTATCGGTGTCAACTGTGATGTTAGCTCGGCAGCGATGAATATTCATGAGTAGAGTTGGCCAAGACGTCTGATTATAATATTTACCTATAAAAAAACATGTTTATGCCCATTCCTGTGGCTTTTTGACATGATGCCTCAGTATAAAAAATATAATAGGGAAGTAATTGTAAAATGGTCCAAACACAGCAGTCTTCACGGATACTAAAAACCGTACTGGTATTATGCATCTGGATGAAGCTCACATGGAGAGGGTCGAACATCCGACTCCCAGGGGTTAAACAAAATGTCAAAAAACAAGGATATGTCTTTTTCAGATTTTCTGTCTGCTCTCAGCCGGCCCACCTCTCTGCTGACCTGCGATTCTCCCACGTGGCCTGACTTTTTCCTCAACATCCACAATCTGCTCCTTTGTGTAATTGTGGAGGCTTTTAAACAAGTCAACAGCAGAAAAACTAACCCTGAATTTCCACCGACGTGTACAGACTAGCGCAACACTGCCTTTATGCACATGTACTTGTCAACAACGAATGTCAACCTTGAAAGCCACATACATTCTGATCAAGGCTGCGACAAACCTGGCAAATGACCACAACATTAATGGAATTCCTTCCCAGGTTTCATTGATTGATTGAATACTTGATTTGTCAGAAATGTAAACAGCACGCGGTACAGTAAGTCAAAGCTAAAAGGATAACACACAAGTCATGGGGACTTAATTGTGTCCATTGTAGTTATGTATTAAATTAATCAACATAGTATATATAATAATAATATATTATTTCTATTCTATATATTATTAGTGCATTTCTTGTTATTTCCCTCGTGCTGTTCTGGTAAAAAGCATTTTGATGCACACGTGACACTAACTCCAGGCCAGAAATTAGTGATGTGGGCAAGGATGACTTTGCATCGAGGACACAACTTGTGCTGGGCAGGAACACATGAGAGCCAAAGGCTTATGAACCTATTGTACAGTATGCTCACAGAGTGTTTAAATTGTCAGCCTGAAGTGTGTGACGGCCGTGATACTCCTGCGTTGGGCATACAGTAAAGTATGATTCTCAGCATATTGTGGAAAAAAAACTTATATGGCAAGCCCAAAGGTAGGTCATCAATATTTCAATTACGCAATGGGGGTGGGTTATCGACCACCTTCTTTTTTTTTCTTTTTTTTAAAGCATTGGCTTCACTTGACCATCCAGGCAAATCCCACACCCGCTCCACCCGTGTTTAATAAGCAATGTCTCGAATCCATCAGCGCTCATTAGAAGAACAGATGTGTTTCATCTTTGACCGGTGAAGTGAGGAGAGTCAGAGGACAGTGCATGCTAAGCACTTCTTCATCTAATGCACTTGACACGCACACGCACGCACATATGCACACACGCGCACGCACACACACGCACCTCCTAAAAGCATGCAAGTGTGTGTATCATGCAGACCGCATACGTTCATACACACGTGTGCACGTGCACTGAGTCATCTACTCATACTGCAGACCCCCGCCTTGGTCTTCTTGGCTAAGCCTGCATGAATTTCCTTTTAATGAAGTGCTGGAGTAAAAAAAGTGCACACACTCCCTCACTGACAGTGGGAGCTCCTGTGCCCCCTCATCATTATCGTAATGGAGGCCTCGATCGCCCCCCCACAGAGCGGTTTACTTTTTAACCCATGTCAACAGAGCTTATTAAGACCAAAGAAAACCAATGTTGGAGCTATATATCTATCCTCCTATCCTCTATTCCCCCTGCCTTCTTTTTCCCCTTCATCTGTTTCCCTTCATCTCTCTCTCTCTCTCTCTCTCTCTCTCTCTCTCTCTCTACCTCTCTCTCTCTCTGGGTGTTGTTTCAGACAGTCTGGGAGCAGACAGACAGAGTGGTGGACTATGAGAGTATAGTGTCCACTGCTGCTGCTGCT
>OOFJ01110831.1:0-10518 GCA_900323375.1 Benthosema glaciale
ATATGCGTCAACCGGTTCGATTTTGATTGAATTACACTGTAAGGTCACCACTGTCAACGGAAAAAGAGCACCTCCTGTCGAGGGGGTGTAGTTGACAGCTCTGGGGCTGGGTCACAGAAATCTGCTTCAGTAAAAAGTTTTCTTTTTAAGTAAAGACTAATTTTATTCTTTATTGAGATTCAATAAATCCAGGTGTCTATAATAGCCTCCCCTTTTCCCTCCACCCCAAATCTTTTTTTTTTTACCAAATGTTCGCCCTAGTGTTAATTGTTAATTGAAGAGTACGAAGGATAGCCCAGAACCTTCTATAAGCTGAAACTTTTCCAGAACCCTCGAAGTTCAGATACATCGAGTACAAACTAGTACAAACTAGGTCTCCAATGGAAACAAGCCATAGGCTTTCTTGGAGTTAAACTTAAAGGCTTTCTTGGGTTTCAATTTCTCTTAACAGACTTTGTATGTTTTTCAAACCGCTAATGAAATATTCAATCAATCAATCAATCAATCAATCAATCAATCAATCAATCAATCAATCAATCAATCAATCAATCAATCAATCAATCAATCAATCAATTCTTTGTTTCCAGTATAGCTCCAACTGTGGAAAAAAATAAATAAAGAACAAAGTAGCAAAACTACAAGCTCACACCACATCGAGATGTGAAGTACAAATTCTGACTCCTGTGTACCCAGAACTCAAGGTTAGTACTATATCCTCCTGAGTCCTGAGCAGGGCCCATATAAGGTATTATCTGAAACCCAGCAGCCGTAGTGTATCGAAACAAATAGAGCCTGTGAAATACGTTGCGCAGCATGGCATGGCATGGCACTGCTCACTTAGTTCTTGTGGAACAGATCCATAATAGAGCTGAATCAGGTCTTCCAGGACATCCATCCATCCATCCATCCATCAACCGACACTGGCACACTTGATGAGTGACCGGGCTGTGAACAGCCGTCTGTCATTTGTGTCTTGCCACTTGACAAAGCCCTGCATGTCATGTGGAGCCAAGAATAAGGTTGCAGGTTTAAAGGTTGTCTGGACGCGTTGCCTGGTACGGACAACAGCGAGACAGTTGCATCATGTCAAACAGAGCCGATGACGAGCGTGTCAATCTCAATGGCAGACAGAAGGATTGGTCTTTCTCTCTAGAGTCTAGAGACATGACTGCATTCCAGAATTAGATTTCTTTCCCTTCTACATGATTATACAGCAGTCGGTTCTGATCAAAGCAATATGATTGGCCGAACTGTGTGTTATTTTGCGATAACATCACAGCTGGAGTTGTTAGGATCGTGTGTGGCACTGGAGAATGGATTGAGCTCTTCTTCAAAACTTGATATCTGTCTAAATGTGCTGTAACCGATTATTGTTGTTAAGATATATGCTAAAGAGCTCTAACTATACATATTCTGATTAGTGATCATTACTATGGTATATAGAGTGTTTGTTCCCCATCTCTCTAGCTATTTTGTAATCAGAAAATACATTTTCTGGTTGGGATACCAAATTCATCCCATGAGGAAAGGTAACTCATACAGGTTACGGGAAAAACAAGTGAACATGGAAGTGATGAAACAAAGAAAATGGAGCAGGCAAAAATCTAGCTGGAACACAAAAAAAACGGACAAATACGTTCTCTGTCCTGATTGGAAGAAATTTGTGACCCACCTGAAAATATATTTTCTGTAATACTAAAGAGCTGGAGAGACGGCTGTTACTGAACACATTCTAGTAGAGCTTTAACAAACGCTTTGATTTAACCAAACAATATCACCTGCAGCGCCTTTATTTGACAGAATATATGTAAAGTAATCGAATACTTGAAGTTGTATGTTATGATGTTATGGATTATTCATCTTGATGATTTATGGCACACACCTGTAACTAGTGCCTGTGATCCTATGTATGAAGTTTATCTTTGCCTATTTTCAATATTCACCAGTTTCGACTGAATGTTTGCCTATTACGATGTGCCCAGAATACGGATGCGGCCTAAGATATATTTTGAAAAGGAGGACAAAGTGATTGATGGCATGAAATAATAGTTTTTTTGGGGGGTAGTGCAAAACTTATGTTCCAAACTTTGTTCACAAAATAGTATTGTTTTACAGAAATCCATCTCCCAGAGGTCGTAATTGTAAAGAGGATAGACTATGTCGTTGCTTGGCTGATACCAATTACAAGCTTACTGACCTGACCTGACCTGCTCGCTTACTTACATACAGTGCTTGCTTGCTTGCTTACTTACTGACTTACTTGCTTATAGAGTGATATAAGTAAATAACTTATTTATTGAATGTTCCATTCACCCACTCTGTTGCTTTAGTTAGTGTTCTTGCAAACAGTGTTTTGCAAGAACAAGAAGAGTTTACAAAATCTTTAATTTGTTCAAGTATACAGTAACAGGAATAAAGTCTACTTGGGAAGACAACACTTTACTTTCTATAGATGTTAAGGTAGTTAATCCATTGCATTCCAAGCAAATACAACACATTGAATCACTTCAGTATATGAATCAAATGTCTGTTAGGTTTCCGTCACACAATATATATGCTTCTGATACTAGCTATGATTATTACGTTTTTAACTCTTAAAACTTGCCAATTTCACTGGTTGTCATCCTACATCCCAATAATTGCATTACACAGTGCCTCTATTACACAATGTCCTAGACAGGAGGATTATTATTTAATCATATAATGGTAACTGGAACTTGGAGTAGATGGGCTGTGTTTAAAAAAAGAGTTCTCAGTTTTTATTACGAGCTGTGAGGGAGATAATCTAATTAGCACGGACCCAACAAATCCTCACGGTTCTGTGCACCAATCAAAGCATGGCATCATCACTTGAATTTATAGCAAGAACAAACGTGAAAATGAAATCACAATTAGCACAATTAGCATCCAATTACGCTCTTGCCAAAAACACATTTACAGTTTGATGCCTTAAATCCTAGTCTCGATTGTGTTACGCACTGGGATATGAGCACATGCAATTGTTTCGCAAGTAGTTTTTATGATAATATTGGTGCATTTGCAATATAATTTGGTGAGTTCAACTCATGTCAGTGAGAGACTATAAAGATATTACATTTTGTGTCTTAGTATAAAGTTTGGATGTTGGATTTGTGCACATGTAGCCTTCTGTATGTGTATTTGAGACAAGAATTCAGTTTTATTTCCAGCAAGTTCCCCTTGCTGGGATTTGAGTATGTTAGTGGAGGGACATAAAATACTTTCAAACAAGCCATCAGAATGCCAATGTTAGTGTATTAAGTGTGCATGTATCTTTGTGTACTGGCGGTGGTGACTGATGTCAAGGTTTATACTCACTGTCATTTTAACAGTTTTCTTGGTGTCTGGGTCTCTTGCTCACTGTGCCTCGGTTCTTGGCAGCATCTAAACAAAGCCTTTGTCAAAGGACAGCTACAGCCCCTCTATACAGTCACTGCCAGTCCTTGGCTGTATAGTTGCCGGTTATAAGCTCAGGTAGAATAGTTTGTGTCTTGGCTCTGCAGGTCCATGCAGTCAGTGATACAGCAGCTTTATAGCAGAGATGGACACATGTGTCTCTTCCTCATGAGACCTGAGCGGTGACTGTGACTGTGACTGTGCCTGTACCCCACTCACTCACTCTTGTCTTGCCCCCGCCCTCTAATGCTCTTGCGCCAACTCTCTTAATCACTTGAGTCTGTTTTACCAGCTGTAAGGTATGTCAAAAATCTCTCCCTCTCTCTCTCTCTCTCTCTCTCTCTCTCTCCCCCCCCCCTCTCGCTGTCTCTCTCACTGTACCCTGCTCTCTCTCTCCTACAATACAGTGTTAATGTCCCCAATATCCGACCTGTCATTCAGACTGTCTCTGTTAACTCGCCGCTTTCCTGCCCGCACCCCATAACTCCTTCACTTCCCTGCTTTCTACACAGCCCTCATTCCTCTCTCTCCTCTCTCATTCTCGACAAATTCAAACACCTCTCTATACTCTACCCCATCTCAGTGGCTCTCAAACGTTTTCATTTCAAGGAACGACATAACTCGGAGAGAGATAAAGTTACAGGCCTCATTCAAGGAACCCTGAGAATCCCATCTTTCTTCACCCCAGTCTTCATTAGCGTACAGTAAGTGCTGTTTGTCGGCTTTCCAAACAGATCATTGACAAACTCACTGATGCACGCAATCTACAGTATGGTTTTAAGCTTACGCAGGCATGAAGAAGTCCAATGTCCACAGGTAGAATTAATTTTGCTTTGCTTTTAATTCGAATAAAGTGCATAATAAAACATGACATTCTCCCTGTATTCTCTGTGCTGCTGGTAAAACCTGTTTGTCCACCATAGGTGCATAATGTCCCCCCACAATTAGTCTTTTTGACTTTGATGAATGATCTTTAATATCAAATAGAGCGGTGCCCACTTGGAACGGTACAAGTTGGAACTCATGCCCCACCCAGTTATTAGTCTGTGTCCCTTGTATGTCCATATATGGAGGTCTTTGTCAGGCATGCCCAAATATGGAGTCTATGTCGATGTCAGAACATCATAATTGTGATGTCAGAACAGGCCAGCTGCATTTATGGAGCCTGGGCAGGGGCCCTGTCCACTGCCTGGGCAGAGGCTTTTGTGCTGGTTCTGGACAACCGGCGATCTGACGGACACCGGGTACTGCACTCCCTGTGGTGGTGTGGAACGAGTTTGTCGAATTTGAAGTCGGTGTGGCGAACAGTTGTCAAGTTACAGTACGTGGATTACAGACATGCACAGAGACGTGGTGCATTTATAGATAAGAAAAGATAAATAGATAATATTGTTCTGTTAAATAAACAAGATTTCTCTGCATAATCTGGTGTAAAATGGACCATTAACCAGATCAATTTTCAAATGAACACAATATTTGGTGTGGGCAGTTCATTCATACTTCATGCATAGGAGAAAAGGTCTCTGTTGGGATTCAACCACATGTGACATATGACAGTGACATATGACATAGAGTATGAGGCCATTAACGCATACTCCATTGACAGGTACTTAATCATAGCGGCTGTAATCCTACACTGTCCATACACCGAGGAAAGCCTTTGGCCAAAAGGTCTGTACTGCATGCATGCTGCTTTTATATCCCCTACTACTATAGCCTAAATAAACAAAATCGAGTATTTTGGATTGTATGCGAGAGTGAGAGAGAGAAGAGCGAGAGAGCGCACCGTGCAAGCCTGACAGTTCCTTATAGAGATAATTGATTGAGCCACATGTACAAAGAATATGAGAACACTAACAGTCGTTTGAATGTAATCTTAATTTGATCCACTAAATTACCCTTTCAGTATATTTATTAAGGTGATCTTGGGGGATCCTGGAGGGGGGGGAGTATATGGAAGCAATATTCCAATCTGCTGCGATGATCCCGTGTCGGAATGGCGGGACCCTTGAAAAAAAAGTAAAGTACCGCCATTCCCACAATTAGAAGTTAATGTCGGAGTGGCGGGATGTCGAAATGGGGGGCTGATCCCAGGAGCTGCAACTAAAGTGCAAAAAGCTGACATCTTTGCCTCTTTCCGTTCACAATCGGTTGTATTTGTCAGCTCACACAGTTTTACAGGTGTAAAGCACGTAAAGCAGTGGGTGAAATTCTTGTTTTTCTCCATCGTTTTGTAGTATTCTGTGAGAAGAGTGAGTGACTCTTTTGTCACTCCTCCGAATACTGCACATACTGTACTATTAGATTTTTACCAAGACTGAGAGTCACGTGGCATCATACAAATAGATTGCTTCTTTAAACACTTAAGTATAGGGTTTATAGAATTAAACCGTATCTACTTATTTGACCTCATTTTGACACACAACACACACACGCACGCATGCACGCACACACCAAATCTCTTTGTAGCGGATCTACAAGCGCACACCGTGTAATAAATCACATACCTGGCTTCAGGGGACCCTTACAGGTCTGTAACTCAGAGAGTGTACAAATGGAACCAAATTGGGGTTCCAAGATTCAAGGTTTAGAGTTAGGTTAGAGTTAATGGGGGTCCTTGAGATGAAAAACGTTTGAGAACCACTCTTACATAGTACATGGACCATCATATTTGACAGTAATATTGGAGGGACTGATCGAGGGCACACAATGTTTCCTCCTGATACAGGTCAAGTCCACTTTGGGCTATTAAACCACATGTGATGACAGCCAAGGAGAACTCAGCACATTAGCTGAATATCACACGCAACAGGAGAAGGCGGGGACTAAAGCCTTTTTGAGAAGAGCAAACATGTTTGTCTGCATCACGACTGCTTGGATCATCTAAATGGTTACTGCTGACAGGAGGTGCTCACCAATCTGACTGAAACTATTATTACGCCATACGTGGCCCCCTAGGAGGAGATCCACTTGGAAGTCACTTCGATAGCATCTGCGACAGCAAAATAGCTTCAAATACTGTTTGGTGCCTGAATACCATAGCATGGATTGTTATATTTGACAACATTTTCTAAGACTGTATTTACATGCATATTTTCATGTTTCTACCAAGTGTAGCAGAGTGTAGCATGATGGCCTCAAAAGTCTAATATCTCCCCCGGTCCATAGGGGTATTGATGGGATATAAATGTACACCTTTTACTAAAGCACCTTCACGTGTAAGGGTGTACATCAGGGGCGCCCACACTTTTTTGACTTGAGAGCTACCGGTACTTTCAAAATGCACAGCTAAATGTGATCTACCCACCAAAACAATGTATTATCCCATTGTTGAAAATAGTTTTATTTTCCTTTGGACTAGTGGCACTGATGTTACATCATTATAATAGAAGGGTGATGAAAATGGAATTTGTTGTTTTCTTGGTATATAACTTTATAATGCTACTGATGTTTCTGTGCAACACTCAATCAAGTCAAGTTGCCTTAATCCAAGTGGCATGTGCCTTTTTATATTTAAATTATAATTTTAGGGGCGTCATGTGATCTACCTGCACATGCAGCCTTTGTGATCTACTGGTAGATCACAATCTACCTTTTGGGCATCCCTGGTGTACATGCAGCACCCTGGCTGTAGCTGAGCCATGGGGAAAGTCCCGCAAGGCCACGGCCCAAGAGTAATATAGTGTTTTTTGTAAAAGATAAGGTCAGAGCTCTCCGATACCTCGACCTGCTACTGTCTTTCCCAGGGCGCGCCCAGACGAACTGCTGTGGAGCGAATTAACACAATGAATTCGTGAAATATCAGGCTCGTATTTCCTTTTCTTATATTCAATTGTGTTCTTTTACTCCAATATGGGACATGTTCCCTGTATTCAATGAAATAAGACAGTTCTGAGGTCCCTAGAAATCACGCCTAACTCCTCTTTTACATGTCAGCGTAATTGCAATAAATATGCTGTGTTCTGGGTTACTGCTAATCTCTGGGCATATTTTCATATCTGACTTTAGGGAGGCTGCCTGCTCCTCTTTGACTGCACATCAGTATCCCTTTGGTCTAGTGGTTAAGATATTGGACTTTCATGCGGGAGACCTGAGTATAAACCCCGGGTGTTACATAAGCATGTAAATGTTACTTTTACTTGAAATGATACAATTTCTTCCAATAGCTATCTTTACCCTGATTTATAATTCATAATAGTCTTATCTTCTGTGTTGAAAAGGTTGTTTATCGTCACCACTTCACCGCTTCCTGTGTTGTCATTGTGTGTAAAGAAACAAATACACCAGATTCACATCTCGGTCAACTTCTTCTGTGACCTTTATGAAATCAGCTGCAGCCAACATAGCATTGAAATGAAAATAAATCTACGTCTTATTAATTGCCTTATGCTTACTCAATAAGACCCCAATGCCATAATGCATTTATTGTATGCATTTAAATGCATTGCATTAGTTAAGGAATTGCCTAAAATATGGTTATCATAAGGCTTTTAGGGAGCATGGAGGCACACGCAGCCAGATTGCTCACCAGGTCCAGCAGATGGGGCCACATCACCCCAGTGCTGGCCCTGCACTGGCTCCCTGTAAAATTCAGGGTCCAGTTTAGAGTTTTAGTGCTCACTTTTAGAGCTCTGCACGGTCAGGCCCCAGGTTACCTCACTGACCTGGTCCCACGGTATGTGCCCAGCAGGGCCCTTAGGTCTGCTGAACTAGATTGAAAACCAAAGGTGATAGATCATATCAGGCAGTAGCTGCTAATCTTTGGAATGCACTTCCACTAGCTCTGAGATTTGCACCCTCAGCCTTTCTATTTGCACAAGCTTTTGTTGTTGATGGTTCATGATTTTATTTATTTTGTATTGATGTTTGTATTCATTGTGTGTACAGTATTCTTTCTGTCTTATCCTCCGTTTTGCTCTTTTTACCTGTATGTAAAGCACTCTGTGAGATCTCTCTGTGAGGGGTACTATATAAATAAAGTTTACTTACTTACTTACTTACTTACTTACACCCATTGTGTCATCCTGTTTCTCTTCCTTAGTTTCTCTGCAAGAGGCAGTCTGTGTATTCTGATGTCCTGCTCTCACTTTAACGTTTAAAGAAATACCACATCTACAAGCCGACAACGCATCACAATGTGACACATTGTAGATCTACTATTTCTGCTCTCCGTAGCGCAAAGAAATATATAGGGCTCAAGTGGTTAAGTAGACTTTTATAAGTAGACTTTTATAAGTTCTGTAATACATCGCCATGCACCTTACATGATCTGTTTTGGATATAAGACACAAATCTCTCTCTCTCTGAGCCGACTCCTCTTTAACTCTCATCCGCCACCTTCTCTCTGTCCAAAAACCCTGACCTGCATCCTGCCCCTTTCCAACTTAGAGCGCATTATACCCCATCACCACTGAGTGACAAAACTAACAGCTGAAACCCTGCCTCACAGAGCACGCCACCACACTGTGCACTGCATGCGCTGCCTACGACGTGCCAGCTCTGTTTCCTACTTAGTGCCAGCTGCCGCAGCGGGCAGGGAGACTTTCTCCATCTCTCTCGGCCCCCGACACCCTCCTCTTCTTTCTGTCCACTCAGATGGATTTCTCCTGATGCGACATACTACGGCACTATTATTGCCAGAGGCCTCTCGGGCCTGTTATGTAACGCAAACATGGACAGCCATGGCGACAGGGCCCCGGCCCGGCACTCGGGTTTCCACAGCTGCTTGTGGGGTTTGCGGCGGGGCCCCAGGCTGGAGTCCGGACCACTGTCCGCTTACATGTTTGTATGTGACCCGTGGGGCACGTCCTGGGCCCCTGGGTCCCTGCTGTGGCAACCTGCTCGCCCACGCTTAAATACTACCAACAAACACAACTAAGTGGATGTCAGGGCAACTCTGCTTTCATTCACAAACATGCATGCATGGCCTGCAGAAACATACACGTGTTGTGTATGTGTGACACATACATTGTAGAGAAAGTGAAATACACACGGATATGGTATGCATGCATGCATTTATGAATGGCCAGCACAGACGCAGATGTATAGCACTGTACATACACCGCGGGCTGTATGCAGTCACAAATACACACAAAGCTATGTAAGCGTGTTTACGAATAGACAGGCCACAGATATGTAAAACAAATAAACATTACTAGGTTACTAGAGGCGTACACCTGTGGGCATGGACACACACACACGTGCGTGCGTACATGCACTGACGCACACATACACACACATACAGTTGCTGACAGGTACAGAGGAGTTACATTACATACTTCTCTGCTTTTCAGTGATTCTGCTGCATATAATGTTTTTTGGTCACTGAATACTTTTAATGACAACGCTGTCACCTACGCAAGACCTTATCATCTGTCCGCTGCCATGAAAGAGAAGAACATGGCAAAAATGTAACCTGTATGTCTTAATTGCACTGCAGCAGGGTTGTCGCAATCCTATCATCGAACTATCATCAAGTTATTTGTTTACCATCTTATAATGTACCATGCCTACTTGCCTAGTCATTAATTAATGTTCTGAGAAAGTGAAAACAATAATAAACTGTTTGTCCAACAGTGCAATGATTCAAAATCTATACCATTAGGTATGGCCACATCTTCCATGTTGTGTATGGATTAAGCACTTAAACCCTATACTTAATTGAATTAACCAGATATTCACAAGGGTTCTATAATAGCCTACTTCCCTCCTAATTTTGCTATAGACTAAATATCTTTGCAGAAAATAGCCAATCTACAAGATCACATTGCAGCACATTGCCACGCGTTGTGAGATCTGCCATTTTGCATCCCCAATGTTTGTAGCACCAGGTACAAAGTGGAAACTGATCTCTGAACTCAATCTCTGTTTGCTGTTGAGACGTTGGGTATTATAATTAGATGCTTCTTTGGCAAAGTTTATCTACTGCAAAAAAAAAGAAAGACAGTGACTTGAAACTGTAAAATGATGCTAAGTGTGTAAAAAACCTTATTCTGCACATCATTCAAGATGCCTTGCAGTTATGGTTTGCAGTAGACTCATGCCCTGTACATTAAAAGGACAAGAAAGCAAATGCATCTGCAGTACTATTATGTAATAACAATG